>JAYRBW010126134.1:0-38624 GCA_036023295.1 Invenusta paracnida | reverse complement strand
TGGAGCAAGTAATTCTTACGAATCTTTCTTTAATTTCAGATCTCTCAACAAATCATCCTGCTCATGCTGTAGTATTAAATGTAGTCTGCCTGTATGCCGTTCCAAGTCAAAGTCGGCTTGGGAAGTAGAGGTTTCTATTTCTATGCTGGACGATTTATCCTCACTGCTGTCGAATTCATTTGAGTGTTGAAGCACCGGATATTCATCAGAATGCGGCACAGGAGCAATTGAAGAATCCATCGATAGATAGGCAATGTATTGAGTTTTAAATAATTTTTGAAATTTCGAAAGTGCAGAAATAGCAATGATGTCATGGTCGATTGGTTCAGGCCATATCCTTGGTAACGCAAACGGCATTTGCTTAAGTTACCGAGACAATCATTTGATTAAGCTAGTTTTGCAAGCGCTGCAAATGACGTGTGGTGCCAAGGTTTTGTCTTGATCCGCATTTGGCATTCCAAAGTAAAAACAAGGCAACTCAAACCCAATTCCTTTATTTAATGACATGTATATTATCTTAAAATGCTCTTTATCATAAACAATTAATTTGTTGACGAAAAATATGCATTTTATAATTTTTAGAGGATTATGTTTTTTACCTCAAAATCTGAACGATAAAAATTAAAATAAACTTTAAATTCGCGATCAGCATGTTCGAATTGACTAAGAAAGTTTTAACAATGTCAAGATGTAAATAAAAAGATTTTTTTGTTGCACTGTGAATGTAAATGTCTGCGGAAGTAGTTGACTCCGTTCTTCAGTATTGTGTTTTCTTATAGGTGTTTGTTCGTGCTGCATATCTACATCTAACCAAATGTTTAAATATATATTTCCTTAGATATTGTGAGTGGTAGACTACTAAATTTACTTTATATTAATCTTCGATGTATGCAGATTTCAAGCTATAGCTTCGCACTACTTTTTAGTTTTACAAGTAGTATAAATATTAAATATATTTGTGTAAATAGTTCAATTAAATAATTACTTAAATAATTTTTTGTTACATTGACAATAATATTATTATTACTTTTGTAAATGTATATTTTTAATTCTAGTTGACAAGGAAGATGTGATGTTGGGTAGTTATGGTCCCCGAAAGGAGCCTCATATCTGGATCAGCCAAGAAGAAGATGCACCCAAGGGTATGTTGGCCCGAGGAGCTTATGTTGTGAAGAGCCGGTTCACTGATGATGACAAATTTGACCACCTTACTTGGGAGTGGGCCATCGAAATTAAGAAAGACTGGGAGGATTAATTATCTTTTAATGTGCGGAGGTACTGATTTGCATTGAAACGCCTATTTGTTGAAATGACATACACCATCAGTCAAAGTGCTGTATGAACTAATAACAAATATGCAGTACGATACAAATAATATTTATACAGTAGCCTTTTACATACATACATTAACCAATACACATTTCAATTTTATTGAAAGCATATAGCTCAACATATGTGTATGTGAATATTCCAGTTACTGAGTTGATTGCATTAACCCACCATTTATCGATAATTTCTCTATTATATCGATACATAATTATGAATTTTATATTTTGTATTCTTCAGTTGATTAATTTGTCACGCGCATTCATACTTTAATTAGAATATAAGTTGCACTACTACTGGAAAAATATATCAGTAGTATAACATAATAATATATGGTATACTTGATTAATTTTGGGAAATAATATATACCGGCTTGCCTTGACATATCGCTGTTTAATTATGATGAACAAAACCAGGCCACAAACGCTTCCACATACTATTTTGCTCATTTCTTAAAGTTTTTGCCACTTACGTCAGCCAGCCTTGTTTCTACCTTACTTCCAGTTATCACATAGTTGCCTTGAGCTCTTTTTTTACTGCTAACAGTATATGTTATTTGTTCACACTCTAATGATGCGATAAATTACCTAGTTTATGTCTGTCTATACTGCTGTTTTTCCAACCCTTCATCTTCCATTTTGGATATGTTCAAATGGATATGCGTGTTTGTGTTGGCTTTCATTTTGTTCGCTTATTCAACAACTCGAAAAATACATTTTACTTTTTTAAAGCTTTGCTTTTATTCTGACTTTTGTTTTCTGTTAGTTATACTTTTAGTTATATTTTATTAATTAAAGTTGGTTTTACTTATTTATGGTATTAAACATTAATTTTTAGTATTGTGTTTAGTAATTAAAATATTGATTAATCTATGGTATTGTGACGTGCGTTTTATTTTAACCAATGTAATATTGAGGCTAAATACCGAGACTAATACTAAAATAATTTTACTTTTCACAATATTGTTTAAATTTTGAAATTTTCATAACGTAAATTTTCCGAATTAAACTTTTCTTTTAATTTCAATTTAATTATGTACAATAATGAAATAAATACAATTGTAAGAAAAAGATTTTCACAAGTTTTAAACAAAGCGTTTTCGAATGATTGGAATAGGAAAACCATAGTCTAATTTTATCAAATTTGATGATATATTTTAAAGTATATATGGTCTGAAAATGTTCATACTACTTATATAAAAACTAGTTAAATAATTAGAGTTCTATGACTCATAAAATATCAGAATTTCGTTCCTATAAAAGCTTTATTGATTTTTAGTATTATAAGTATTGGTCCTAAATGAAAACTACAAAAGATTATGTTTTGAGGTGATCATGGGTTTGTGAAATTTATTTTTTACATTTAATAGAATTTTGTTTTTAAGCAGTTACTAATTATTATAAAACTAAAGGAAGAATTAGTTAGAAGGACAATTGATACTAAAGTATTTCCTCCTACGTAATTTATTTCAAACTTAAATTTAATACTTATTTAAACGCTTAAAAATTTTCATTACTAAATTATGTTGGACTTCGTAGCAGTTATGTACATATATCACCAGTTTTAAAACGAATGAAGCATACTGCTTTTTATACGAATATAGTTTATAAACATAAAGTTTATATAATACATATCTAGTAGTGCTACATGTTTTTATTTTAATAATTTGTTTTTTAATACAATTAAATATGATAAAGTAGGAGCTTATATGAAGAACATAAAATTACATACATACAAATCATTTGAGAGATTTTATTTAATGAATTATACTGCTAATATAAATATATTTTAATAATTTTGTACAAGTGCACAATGATATAAAAGTTTAGTGTATGTGTCAAAATGTATATATTGTAATATATTTAAATGCACAAATACACTGAAATATATAAACGTCAAGTGAAAGACCAAATGATCTTCCAGGTATACTATTATTTTAATGCTACATATTTAGTTTTCAATCATCATTCTACTCATATTATTATTGGATGCTATAGTTATACAATTTTTTTATTTTTTAAGATGCACGGAGATTCACGATCAAAGTCATTCATCTTTCGCAGATTATTTCTCTGCATTATATTTTATTAACTTTTTCAGAACTACACGGAGATATATTGATTTTACTTAACTGCACGAAAAAAAAAACATTCAGAAATCCAAAAAAGTTATTCATAAAAAACTACTTTAATAAAAAACGTATTACTATTATGACACAGACATTGACCGAGATAAACATGGAAATGTTTTATTTAGAGCTAAAAGTACACTATTCTAATAAAACTCAATAATCAAATTTATTTTTTATTATATCGTATTTAAAAATGCAATAATCTTGGATGTATTGATTACGGTGTAAATTATATAGGATGATGTAATTAAGTTTGAATACTCCTAAATATCAATTTACTCTGGCTTCGACATTGAGAATATATTTTGGAATATTCGCGTTTATTACATTATATCGTAGACTAATAATTATTTAATAAGATCTGTCATTTAAAAAATCACTACATATTCGTAAATGGCATTTTTGTTATAATGCTCTAATTTTTAGCAGAGATAACTAAATTGGTGCCCGGCACTATGACTTGATTAAATTAAATACCTAACTCGGATAAATTGTATTCAAATTGACAAAATGGACACAAAATATAATTTTATTCTACTAATAATAAAGTGTCAGGCAAAAGTAGTATGTACATTTTTAAATGATTAATTTGTAAATTAATATAAATAAATATATTTATAAAGTAAAGTAAAGTGCTCAACTTGGATATATTGTCTGCTGAATATGGCTGAACAATGCACATCAAATTTTATGCTACTGATAGTAAGGTGTCAGGGAAAAGTGGTATGAAATTTATTTATTAATATGGATTACACAAAGTTTAAAATAACATTTATAAATTTTGTAAAAGTTAAAAAAATGGAATAATTAATAAAACGCGAACATTCGACAGAATTAATAGACTGACAACTCTTGCCATTCTTACCCAATGTGTTATAATATGTACTATACGGAAGACATTTTGTCTTATCAAATGTCACCCTAGATATAGTTTGTTGCAACCCTAGATATTTGTCATACTTTATAAACGTCTATATTAATTCGTTTTTATGATTGTATTATGAAATCCAATTCGACTGAAGAATATGACTGCATTACAGTGATTATAATATTCGTTAATATAAAATGTCAATCATTTAGTGCTATTTCCGCATATTTTTATTTACAAAGATAAAAATTAATATTTTGCCGATTTTTATAACAAAATCGGTATATTTTTAATTAAACAATATTTATCAGATTCTGATTATATAAAATATGTTATCGTCGTGCAAACACAGTAGATATATGTTTGCAATATTACTATTCTATTACAATACTTTCACTTCACGTAAAACACAGAATTCAGTATTTATTTTGATTCAGTTGTTTAGCATTAGTTTGCTATTTTCAATTTATACTTTCTGAAATTCCATCCTATCAAAGTGTCATACTTATTTATTGCGATCATAGTTTATCACAATGGTATAATTTATAGCAGAGGAATTCTTGATTATCGATTTATCATTTTAATGGACAAACTTAAATTTCTCTGTTGGTATTTTTCTCAATATAAATATCCATAGTAGTACCTAAATTTACGACAGTTCATGAAACAGCCACTATACAGTCACAAACGTGTCTACATTTCACCTGAAATACATCCGGAACGCTGTAAGATTGTACCGCATATATGTATATTTGTATTATTGTAGAAATTGATACGCACATATATATATAATTTTGTACTTGAACAAATGTTTTACTATAGTACCCTAGTTTATTAAATTCATTGAATTCGGACGAAGAGAGGGATAGATAAAAACCATTCAAAAAATAGATATTTATTTTAGTTCGCGCGTATTTTTCCATTGAGTGTTGATAATATCGATATGGTGTGAGGTCATTTGAGGTCTTTTGTGATAATTTTGGGATTCATGTCCTTCAATCGTTATGACAGACACAAATGGGTATTGTGTATATCATATGTCATGATATCATTAGAGTTTTTATTTGTTTTAAGTTTTGTTTCTTTATGTTATTGTAAGAAATAGTAGGAGTGTGCTCCTCATCTAAATAATATTTTGTTAAAATATATTTACAAATGTATGTAACCAAACCTACAGTACCTTTCAGTTTCATGAATATCTTTATGAACTGTATTGAACTGTTCATTACAATTGACCCTTGTTTATCTAAGATATCTACTATAAGGACAATTCTATGCACAAAATCGTCAGTTTTAACAAAATATATCCATTTTCAAATCTATAATTTTAGAATAAGAGTTACATAAAATATTTGATTTTACCTTTATATTCAAACTGGGTGATTTTGACGCTATAACACTTTTAATAGTAAATATATATGTATATATTGAAAATAATGAACAACATATTTTAATATTAACAAAAAAATTTACATAAATAATTCATTGTAATAATTTTTTATAAACGTATATTAATAACGTATTAAGTAAATATATTTAAAAGCAAAAATAATTGGATATAAACTGATTTAAAAAGTCATATGTATGTATAAAGAAATATATCTTTTAATTCTACAGATAATTGTTGTTCTAACCGATGCGATTGTTTTTTCTTTGACGTTTTGTCTAAATTTTGCCAGTTATTTATTTAAAATGTAAAGATTAACTGGTATTTATAAATGGAAATTTTGTGAAATTATTTTTAAATATCGAATTTTATATTATTTTACATATTTTCGAGAATTACACTAAGTTATCTCATTTTCTTATCGGATAAATTTTAAAATGAACCTGTGAATATATAGGTACTGTAATATATGAGTGATTCAGCTCTAAATACATATTTCCTATACTTCAAAATAGTAGCAAGATAAACAAAAACAGCTTATATAAATTTATTTTATGTAAAACAACTTGTATTATTCCGTTGTCTTCAATTATTGATTGATTTTATCTGACTTTATCCTGCATGTGACTTATACTATAATTGTTCAAATTAAGTGATTTAATACATTTTTAGTGATTTAAAAATTAGAGTATTAGAGCTCTTTTTGTACAATTCAATATTTAATCTATTTTATTTATTTAAACAAAAATATAATTTTTACAGAATCTTTTATTCCAGATTCATTTTTGAAATTATTTTGGCAGTCATTACGAGAAATCATTTTTTAAATGTTGATCAATATTTTGCTCTTCTTTGGAGTTTGACATTCATCTCTGCGCTATTAACGAACGTATGTGAGTACTTTTTTGTTAAGAACTAGGTCTACATTATTTTCTTTAATTACACTTTCATATAATTTCAATTAGAAATATTCGTTTTCTGTCAGTTGCCTTCGTGTCATGACCTGACTGTTGAATAATGAATAATTAATCTGTTGTTATCAACAAACAGCTTTTTCACATTCATAATCCCATCTTTCCTATAATTCAATTATTGTGATATTTAATTTTTCCCATAAATAATTATGTTCCTTAATATTTCTTTTGTTCTGAACTATAGTGGGAATATATTGAATTAATTGTCAATGTATTATCTTTATGTATATATTATTTTTGCACTTTGTATGCTTGATTGTTTTAACGGTAGACGTGAATTAAGGTGTGTATTTGCCATAGTATTCTTTTTACGTAAAATACTGGGAATCCAATAGTTAATTTTCCATTAGTATTGTATTAGCTTTAAATTAAATATTATGCATCGTACTGAATGTTATCATGTATGTATAGTATGTCATTATTTAATAATAATTTTTTTAAACAACGTAATGATACGTGTATAGATAATAATAGTATATTATTATTTTGTTTTATTATTTGATGAATATCATAAAAATATACAATAATTTACACCAAGAATCTATTTCATACTTTTGTGAGTTAAATAATGAAATCTACACTTAATCAATATATTTTAACAAATGAACATTTGTAATAGAAATAATTCTTTCTAATAACTATGTATTACTAAAATCTTCTAATAACTATGTATTACTAAAATCTGGGTAATTTGTCGTATTTTATAGCAATATATTATAAATTTTCTCATGCGTTACTTTTGTGCTTGCTTGTGTGATTTAATGGTGGACCAACATTACCATTGAGTATTAACTTATTATTATTCTGTATGCGCATTTTTTCTACATATAGGTGCATGTGCTTTGGCCATTCTGATTCATACTGAATGGGTTATATTTAAATTATCACAGATTATGTTATTTGACGACTGACCAGACAGTTTATTTATAAGCTTTTAAGGAACATTTATATTTAAATTGAATTCTGACGATAAAAATGTTAAGTGTTTATTTACAAAACGTCCCGTATTTTAATACATTTGGAATAAATGTGGTTTTATATAAATAAACCCTTAAATGTTCCTTCAATAAGCTTATATTCTAGACGTGTTTAGCTGAATGGTACATAAACGTAACTTGAGATAGGATAAAATAATATAGGGGCATCGTTAACCTATTTCCCCCAGTTTATCTATTATATGTTCTTTTTAATAACATATAGAATGCTTTTTTTATATAGTATATAAATGTTTGCACATAAAACATATAGCAACCCATTTTTATTAGTTTTGATAAGTTTAGCTCACATCACTCTGAGTTTGCCTCTTTCGACGTATTGATTGTAACCCACATTACGTTTCAGTGTTTTCTTAATGAGTTAGAAAGTTTCCATCAGAAATATCACATTTACACATATGGAAATATATACTCATATTTTTGTTACTTAATGATCTATTGATTATTGTGTTCTCCGATGCTAATTTCGGAAGAAAACGTTTAGTAAGAATATATTTAAGAAATAATTTTAAATGTTTTGTAATATTTAAACCCTTGTTCCATATTAACTATTTTGCAAAATATGATTACAAATATTAAAAATTATAAATGATTAATTAGGATTATTAGAAAAACATTGTGTAATATTCTAACAAAGAGAACATTAAGTTGATTTCTTTTGTAGATCGACTACTTTAAATTATTTCTCTGGATACCTATCCTTTATATCCTTTAACAGAGAAAATCTGTTGATTTTACAACAATATCTATGTGATTTCAGCATTATTACCTACATATAGGTACAGAACGTAAAAAATGAATTATTTTAATAAATACCGAAAATTACAAATATTTCATTTTCATTGTTGAAGTCAACTTCAAGGTTTTAAATGTAAGCATATACCTAATTTGTGATTTTCTTATTTATAAATTTTAATCTAGGTAGAATTAGTGTGTAGAGTACTCAGCATGTGTTATGTGTATTGCAAAGATCTTAGTGAGATATTTATGTAGAAGCTGCTTCAGGGGAAAATTAATATATATAACTGACGTATAAGGAATTGTTACGTCACTTATTACGTATTATTTTAAAATAATATAGGATTTTTTTCATTAGTAAATTTACCTTAAAAAACATAATTCACATTTTGAAATTGAAATTATGAGGCCTTCTGCATGATGTTAGCCCATACAATTTTCGTCAATATCTTTTATGTTATTGTAGTAGGTACCTACCTACTGTTTAAGAAAAATTACGGATGCACATAATTTTATATAATAATTGCTTATGACTGTTTATGAACACCCTTCGTTGTGAAATCCAGTCGCTTTATATTTTATAAAGTCAAAAATATGACTTACAAATCGAAATACTTTAATTTATTATTTTATTTTTATTAACTGTCTTTAACTGACTTTAAATTTTTTCCATTTAATTGTTATATACCTATATATTTGATACATTATATGCAGCAAATATCTAAATATCATATTTGATTGGCTGCTATTTGACTGTTGTATTTCCAACCTTTTAATTGGTCAACCAGAGAGACTATATCGTCTATACATCACTCTCCACAAAGTGGTAGATAGTATAATTCTACTTCTAACTATCAAAATGCACGCTACAACAGTTCAACAGTGCAAAACTATGTCTTCCCTTCACTAGTAGTACAAGTGTGCGCTTAGTCAGTTTGTGAATTATAAAGCCAATCTTACTGACACCGTAGTGTAGGTTTGTATTTTCTTTCTAAGTACTACTGCAACCTAAATCACCAGACTGTTTGGTAATAGTTATTATGACACCTATCTACAACAACATCAGGAGCAGAATATGACGTATTGGTGGTCATTTGTCTTCAGATTAACTCTCCTATTGTTTCCACCGAGAAGTTAAAATCTTGCAATAACAGAAGTACTTCATTCTTACCCTTCAGTTCATTGCTTTTCAGCAGTGGTGAATTCTGAAATGTTCAACTTCTGCTCAATTTTTGCTTCAATTTTAAAATCTGTGCGTCGTCTTCTTTAGTCTGTGTGTGATTAATACAGCGCTAGAATTGGATTAACAAGGTCGCGTTTTTTGTTATTTTACTCCTTTAACATTTTTTTCGTCTATTATTCAGTGCTAACTAATCGATTTTTGGGATTCAAAGAATGATTGGACAAAGAAAAGTCCTGCTTATTGGGCTTGTCTTACAACTGGTCACTTTCAATCCGATCAACGGAGCTATAAATCCTGGTAAGTTTCACCATAATTTTCATTATTATTATTTAATAACATCCATACTCGCTATTATTGTAATCGATAGTATATTTCGAATTTTTTGTTGTTTATATTTTATAAATTGTGTGATCATAATGTGATCATTAAATACGAATATAAAAAAGATTTTTTAGATGATAATTCATATGTTTTGTGAAAAATGTTGTATATACTAACTGGTACAATACATGAAGTTAATTGTAAAATATGATGTTTATAATTATATTAATTTACACATAGTTTATTAAGTTAGATGAAAAATATTCAGTTTTAAATCAATGAAGTCGAATTTGATAAAATCAAACACTGCTTATTTAATTAATTTGAAAGAACATACAAAATTAAGCACCTTTAAACTTTAACAAATTGGTGCGATTGCCGTAGCATAACGTTGAAATGAAAAAATATATAGGGAGCCCAAATGCTACTAATTTTTGAATGAATATTTAGTAGTATTTGGGCTCCGTATATATTTTTTTCTTTTAAAACTGTTTCTAATAATAATTAATTTTCTAGCTATAATATAGGCGCCAAAATGTTTTCTAATAATAAAATTGACCAGATGTTTCTAATAATTTAATGATTAAGATCGGGATACAATATAATAAGTTAACTGCATATACATATATATAGACTTCAGAATTTCTAAAAATTCAATACTTAAAGAAAAAAATGCTAAAAAGAGTAACTTTTTCGCAAAATCTCTGCAGAAATATCAATATGACTTATTATCGGATGCTATAGCACTAGACTGTATGTATGTACTATGTACATACCTTTGTATGTTAAAGAATAATAATTGAGCTAGCGTTAATGAGTGAGCCTCGAGAATTGCAACGAATTGATTAAACTAGCTTCCTGCAACTTGTTATGATCTTGCCGACTTCAGAAATTTGAGATATTCTGATAATAGTTTTGTTTTTCTGCTTTCCCATAAACAAATCTCTAGCTTAGATATGTGTATATATATGTTATATTAATAATGTAAACTTTATATGGACAAGGCTCGATAGATACATTTTTTACTTAAATGGAATGTCTATTTTTGAACTATAAATTCTATCTAGACCAGGTTATTAAAGGCAAGCTATATCCTTTTAGATCTATTAGTTTTCTAGAATGTAAGTTAATTATAAAGTGTTTATAAAACCTCATCGTGTTAAAAAGCAAGCCAGCATTCTGTTTTTTAGTCAGCCGTGAAAAATGCTATGTCATTTAAAGTTTTATTGAATTTTAATCGCTATTGTGTAAAACGAAAGGGATATAAATTATTTAGTCTTATTTTATGAAATAGTATTAAAGAAGGGATTTTTTAATTATAACATGCATAGTATAATTATTGTAATGAAAAGTATAATTATTTCTATAAATATTCATATTTTGCTACCTACGCATTTTATACTATTATTATTTACCAAATTGTATTTATGTAATACCTTTACGATTTTTATAACAGCTTTTCTTGTGTACAGCAGCTTTTTGTCATGGACTAAAATTATTGTTAGTAATTTTATTCTGCAATTTGTTTATTTTTTTGTATTATTTCAACAAATTATTGTTCTTTAAAGCATGACTATACATAAATAAAATATTGCATGCTACGAAATTTGACTTACAATATACTGAACTAGATAAACAGCATAGATTTTAATATATATCTTTACTAACATTTCAATTATATGCCTATCGAAATCCTAACGGCTGTATTTAGTAGACTATATATACGAATTTAGCGGAATTAGATAATTACCATTAGAGTTATGTTCAAATAGTCACACACATCCAAAACTGGATGGCATTCCTACTTTGTCGGACCTCCTCTAGCTTTGTGTCCTTAAAATATGAATTTTATTTAATAAAAACTGAATAAAAATTGATTACGAGGTTTTCACATTTTCCCGATACAAAAAACGCCGATATTTATTTATTTTTCTTTCTGCTTCAATTCTGATGTTGTACCGCTATAATAAACTATAAAGTGGAGAAACTTTCAGAGAACGTTGGTGAGGATATTATATAGTAGTGAAATTTGGAATCATTTCCTTTCACCTAAACCTTGGAATAATACTGTAGGAAGTTTGTGTCACTACTTTTTATGTTCTCATCTCTTCTTTTCCCTCCTATTTATGCTCTGTGTTCTCTGTATATCAGGCCCCTTCTTTTTCACCTATATATTCCGCCAACTGATGTATACACTAATCTGGCGCTTGTTTGAATCTTATCGGCTTAAAATCATATATGATTGATTTCTTGTTTTTTTTTCATTTTTCTCAAAAGGATTTATTTAAACTCTCTAATGGAATATTATGATTTATTGTAAATAATACAGGGAATCTTATGTCTTAAATATTGTCAGTAGCCTAAATATACAAGTGTATATATATAATGGTTATTTGGGATAAATATGTTGTATACATAAGTATATGAAGTATTTGTTTTACGATTTAGGTCTTAAGTTTAAATATATATATTATGAAGTCGAAATTATATAAATATATAACATATAAACAGACAACACATATAATATTTATACAATTAAATATTTCAGTGTGTATATTATGTTATTTGTACTTTTTTAAAGAATATAGTTTTATTGATAAATGTATAAAATAGACTAAAAGGTTATAACAAGAGAATCATATTATAGAGTACAAATAATACGGATTTATATGCACACGCCTATAGATTTAATAAATTAGATTAAATTATTTATTACTTTATTGAATTATAGATGATAGTAATGCAATAGTTAGACATTTTCACGTGTGAATTTTTACCTGAGAAAACAACCTGAATTTTTACCCAGATAAATTTTTGTGTTTCCCCTAAGATTTGTTCAATCCAACTCGTGTTAACTTAGTTAGTTTCGAGTTATGTAGAAACCGACAAAGGATTCAATTTCCGTTGTATGACATGATAACAGGAATTCGACAATACATGATCATCTATATTATTATGCTTTTATTGCGATGAATCTGTTTAAATGATTTACATTTATTCCCATAGCCAATTTGAATATAATGCTATTTTGTTAACAAAAACGAAATACTCTTAAAAGAAGCATTACATTAATTAAGTCATATAATGAAGAAATGTGCAAGACAGTTTTGATGATTCAGAGATTAATTGAAATTACCTTCAACACATATGCTCTGTCTTTCTTTAACTATATAAAATTGACACTACTCTTATAGGTCTAAGTTTTTCAATATTGAATATTATTATTTCTGATTATGTCTGTTTCTTCCGTTTAATTTTAAATGATTAATTAATTTTAGTTAAAATTATCGGCATACCATTTTGTGCGCGTTATTCACCTTTAAGATATTGGTATACTAAGTATGCAGCTTATACCTGGTTCGATCAAGGGAGCCTTGTTACAATTCATTCAAATTAAAAATAGGATAAAATTACATATCGTAATATTGGACACCATAGTTGTACACAACGTAGGCAATATTTACAATAAAACTGTTATTATGCTCCGTGACTAGTTTTAGATATTGTTAGAGATATATTTTAAATCTTAAAATAAAATATTTAACATTGATGTTTTTTACTAAAAATTTGCGCTTTAATTTTGTATTTTTTGTATAATTTAAATGAACTTTAATTTTATTTAATTTTTTATAAATATAATAATTAATATTTATATATATTTATATTGAGCACTCTTAGACCGTTTTTATATATATATAAATAAACTATTTAAATGACCCTGGCTATTTACTATTGAATAATTATTTCTCTATGTTATTTCTCTTTTTCCATATATAATCAATATATTCAATAAGGCAAGGCATATATTTTACAGCTATAAAGCTATAACTTGTACTTGAAGGATTTTCTGACGCGTTTGATTGCATTAAATCCATATTTAATAGTGTATTCTAAATACTGTGTTTGGTTGAACGAGTTTCTGGATTAGTGCATGCAATAATTCTGACTACTGCACAGACCATATTATGTTATTTTATAAAATATACCTTATATTAGGATAGAAAAACACTATTGCTGCTTTTTAAAAACACTATTATATTGATCCAATTATAATTCTATAGGTTTTTTTAAATGGGTCTAATTATATGTGGGACAATATGTGTGGTGATATGATAATCCCAATTCTATATCTTTAGTTTTAATGTGTGTTATAGATAGATAGCAAGTTGGTCGCAAGTTTATTTTCCAAACCAATTCACTGAAGAGAGACTAACAAAACTTAATAGATAACTATAAATTTGTTTATGATAGAATAACAGTACAAAGTGCAAAAGACGAATGCACACTTTTAAGTTATGCTATATAAATTTGGAAATTATACACCAAAGAGATATAGCAACATTTCTAAACTACGTAAACATTTATTTCTAATTGAAAAAATATATTATCACCTTTTTTCTTTCGTAAGATATTTGTTAACATGTATAATATATCTAAAAAAATTAATTAGTGAAGACTTGCATAATGAGGTTTAATATTTAATTAATAAAAGTAAATATTGATTACATTATTTTGATGTTTTATTATTATTTTCGCAAACTGATAAATCGATTTATATCGACTATTTGTATTGATTTATCAGTACTTCATAAGTTTCAATGAAATTATTGATTAAAGTGACCAAAATTTAAAATAAACTTGTGAGTGTATAGTTTGAATTAATTTAAAATACACAAAAATCACTTCATTATTTTTTTACTTTTATGTTTGTATACAAGATCAGTTTTAATAGAAGACTGTAAAGTATTTATGAGCATTGACTTTCTATTCCAGAATTTAATTTAAGCATTTTAAAGCATGTTTTATTTCAATTTTGCTAATTAAAATATAGTTAGTTTTTTGTTTAATTATTAAACCTACTTTCTGACACTATGAACATGCGCGATGAGTTATGCGCAATAACTGCTAGTGATTATGCCGGAATATTAGACTAATACGAGTGTCAGAGTTACTAATTGGGCTACGACTGGATATTTACAACTAGCACGATTTCCAACGTTTGATAGACTAGCTTCGGCATAATTCATTTATGGTACAATATAACAGTGTCTAGCTGTGTAAAGGGAGATAAAATTGTTGTGTACAATTAATTTGAGCCCTAGAAAAGACTGTTTTCTATTTAGTTTCGTCCCTGCAATATGATAATGCGTTGGTGGTATTAAGAAGAGAATATATATTATTCACATTATAATACGCATGTTTTAAAATAAAACATGCCCATTCGAGTATTATATTTAGCTTAACAAGTCTAATTTTGGAATGTGATAATAGTAGTTCCATTTTGCCACTTCCATATGTAATGAATTTTTAATGATTAACCATTAATTTGCTCTCTTTTATGCGCCTAAGGAAAATTATTCAATATGAATTAAGAATTTAAAGTATTACGTGCCAATGAATTGGATTTTTTGACAACGTTTTATCGATTGTATAATCAGTTTAAAAAATATCTATTTATGTGTTGAAAAAGTTAAAATTTGAATTTTTTAATATAGTAAAAAATACTACGTTGTTGCAAATATTTAACATTTATATATAACTTAAAATACATATTATTGTGTTTACTTGTATGAAATATAAGCTTTAGAAAATGTATTTTTTTCATAAAAAAAAACTTTTCTGGCCGATGACGTTTAATTTCCCAAATCTTATAATGAAATTGTTTCGCGTAATTTTTTATATTGATTTTTAAGGCAATACTTAAACTATAAAATTAAGTTTATGTATATACTATAGAAAAATGACTTCCATGCGTTATGTACCACAAAACCCCGTTCCGTCTTGTGCGATGTTATGTTTTTTTTAACAAGCTTATACTGTAGTGGCGTAGGATGTTGTGTTGTAATATTGTTTATAATATGATCTGAACATTTACTGTGTATATTTACATAGAACTATATCAAGATCTGCATACAATTAAATGATCTGTAATAAAATAATAAATAGACGGACATGTTGTGTTAATACATTGCATTTACTTTAACTCATATATACTAAATATTTTACCATAAAAGTGTTGGATCCATCATATTCCAGAGCTTCATAAAAAGGACCGCCATGTTAAGGAACAGCTGTGCATGCGTTATGTCTCCAAGATTCCTTAAGTACTTACCTAACATTATTGAAAAGTATCGCTGTAAGTATAGCATATTATAGTTGACCATTTTAAACATATTATAGCGCTATGTTGCGCCTATTATAGCGCCTAGTTGACCATTTTAAACATATTATAGCGCTATGTTTGCGAACCAGTGAAGAAATTGTTCAATATTCTACAGTTTCAATAGATATACAGCAGATAAAAATGGAGTGCTGAATCATCATACAGAGATGGGGGACTACTCTGAATCCCACGACACTATGCATGTAGATTAGAGAACTGCCATTTTCTAGTGTGGACAAATAGTCCGTATACGCGTGTGGTCGTTTTCCGTTTACCGCGAAGCTTTTATTGCTTCTGTGTATTATATTGATCGATGAAAGACAGAGAACACAGAGGCCCAAAATAGTAGTTGACTGACAGTCAATCCGTATATTGAGGCGCCTTCACACAAAGAGTGACTAGTGAATGTCGCCTTTTACTATAGGTATAATATTTGTGTTCTAAGTAAATGATCATCTCTGGGTATAACTATGGAGTATAAATGTTAGAAAATGTGGAGGTGGGAGTGGAGGAATAAGAAAGAATGCAACGATATGCTCATTAAAATGTACTCCTTTCTTGATCAATAAATCTTAACATCATCTGAGAAATACAACGTGATATTGAATGAATATGAAATATTATTTAATGATCTCTTATGGAAAGAAGTCTGTAACTGTATATTCGCTTAAATTGAACCTAAAATTACCTATTTAGTTTGTTGAATACAAAACTGAGAAATTCATTTATTTATATATATGTTTTTTAATGTTATATATAGTTAAAATTACATTTTTTTCTAAGTATTATACGCATAAAAGAAAAGGTTCTTTGTTTAAATTGAATTATTTCGTTAGTTTTCAATAGAAATATCCCAAGTTATTGTTAATTAGTGATTTCAATCTGCTTATTTTACATAATATTGTCTTTGTTTACAAAATGATTAAAATGAGCCCTTGTTAAAAGGAAATTGAAGTTTTTGTGCTAAGATTATTATTCACTCAAAGTAGAAAATTCTTTTGTTACAACTTGTAAGCATATAAAAAGACTTCCGGAAATTAACACTAATGACTCTTAAAAAGAACTATAATAAAGTTATATTTAATTTGACATGTTTAATTACTATGTTAAATATAATTTATTTATTTATCTTTGAATGTAGATTTTGATCAATATCTTTCATTCTATATGAGGTTACAAAACAGGTCAAAATATACTACACATAAAATAGTACAAATTACTTGGTAGAGATGTCTTTAGCTCTTACTGTCCCGGTGACATTAAACTAAATGTACTTGAATAGCCTGCACTATAATACCTGACTTTAAAGTTATTAAAATTGTATAATAACAAGAATTTATAAGTATACTTTGTGGGTATAATGTAATGTCAACTCGTTTGACAATATGCTATTTTACGATGACGTATTGATGTGGGTATATCTGTACAAATATTGATGCTTGATGTTTTTATTTTAAGAGGTGAAGACATTGGATGCCATTTTTTATGGTATCGCATTAGCTATTGTATAACCTTGTCAAACTAAATTACTTGGTATGTTTAAGAATTCTACCAAAATGCATTAGCCATCGTCATGTATGTCACTTTTGACACATGTGCATAATAGAAATGCAGCCAAAAATGACTGTCAACTGACAATGTATATGGCTTTGATATTGTGTATAATATACAATAAAAACGCAAATATTTATATCATCCTAATAGATTATATTATAATCTATTAGGATGATACAAATATTTGTGCAATTTTATTTGTTGGTGTAATTTATAGTTTTACTCATTTCTCATGTCGGATAGGTATGTAAGAATAATTAATCGTTAAAAAGTTTCCCTAAGAAATTACTACTAATTTAATGTTACTTTTTTAAACTTCAGCTGACTTCGCTTAATGAAAAATTCTCAGTATTCAATTGTTTATTTAAAATGTTTAAACTTTGTTCCCAAAAACAAAAGAAGTTTACCAAATTATTATTTCCTGAGTATAAATGGAACGGAAATAAGGTTATCTCCTTTGAGTTGAATTACTAAATTCTAAAAGTCAAAGTTGCATTCAAAGTCGAAAAAATACAAAGATAACATTTTAAATAAATCTTATTGAGGCCATTTGCAATTCATACAGGATCAACCTATATATGAGTATTTATCCCTAAACTTAGTTTCGAAGGAAATATAAATAAAATGTCAATTCTATAAGTGTGAATAACATATAGGTACATAATATATGTAGGTAGCCATACCTGAATTCTAAAAATTAATGTTTAGCTATCTTTGGTTTTTACTGGAATATCATTATTGAAAACATAAAATAATCAGTATATAATTTGACTTATATCTCTATACTTGGTATAGCTATATATAAGTTTAGAAAATGAATCGCTTCGATAGAAAACTACAAGTTACAAATAACAAAATATTATTTAGCAATCGAAAAACGGGTTAAAGATACTGCGCTGTTATATCTTAGCCACCAGTTAGAACTCTGACTTGGGTGTACCAGAATATTTTTTAGTATGTATTTCAATAAAACAATATCTACATAACATCAATTAGAATTTGGAATGTATATATTGTACTAGCGCTAGGGCTTACAAATACATCATGCACCGACTAACTTTGATTCTAGTGAGCGGTAAGATTTAGTTTCTATAGAATCAGTCTGAAATTCAGATGAATTTATGAACACTGACATATTTTCAAGCTTGAATTATTCACTAACTTGTGTATATATATATTTATATTCCACAAAACTTGCGGTTGCAATCGTTATATCTATATATATTAAATATAATTATATATATTATATAGGTACACATTATATAAATGCCACACACAATTATCAAAAATCTTCAAACTTGTCTGGATCTGCGTATTAACGTTTACATAGTTTTAATCTGTCATATGTGATTCTTTTATACACTTCTGAATTTGATTAAGTTCGCGTACATATTTATTGAATCCGTAACTTGTAAGGTTAATAAACATCAAAACTGTATAATTCTGTTCCATTTGATAGCTCCTGTTGAATTACATTTTGTGGTTTTAGTATTTCTAATAAGGTTAGCTATTGCTGCGATCTTAATTAATCAAAGGAAATCAGTCATGCCTGCTTAATTTGAACTGTGCATATAATTAGGTGCAGTTGTTATGGGTGTTTTTATGCACGTGTATAATTATATAGTTTATATGCAAGTGTATGATATACATATTAGCGCCTATATTTTAAAACAAAAGGGCTGTTATAGTGTTACAGAAAGAATGTTGATATTAGTGAAGAATGTCAGAACGGATCAGTATACCGAAAAGTCAGTATTAAGTTCAAAATAATTGAGTATTTTTATAATAATAAAATGTGTTAAAATAAAGCTTTGTTTTATCCTTATTTCTATAATTTAATAATTGTTCAGATTAGTCATATCTATGGAACTAGTATATATTAAAATGAATAATATTTATAATATACATATATAAATACTAAAGTTAATTAATAAATTTTAAAAATTGCATAGATGAAAACTCCTGATTTAGTAGATCAAAGAATAAGCAGATGGTGATTTGAAATGCCTTTAGATGCATTCTTAGCTATAAAACACAAACATTTTCAACTCTAAGCGTTAAATATCCCAATGTTGCTACTTTTAGTTTTTTAATGGCTGCTCGCTCTCATGCCTTAAATAACTGCACAAGTTCATTAATCTGAAATGTGATGTACTCAATGTAATAATAATATATGTCAAATATATTAATCTAAACAACGTATGCAGCCAATTTAACTAATACAATTAATATTAATACCAACGTATTAATATTAGTATTTTATATACTATTAAACGATAAGTTGAAATATCTGACAATAAAATGGTATGCATATTATATTGTTTATAAATTCATAGATAATTGAAATTATTCTCATCTAAAGAATTATTAGGGTGTAAGCTAATATATAAAATAATTACAATAATAATATTACAAATAACTTTAGACAGTATAAAAGAGGTTAAGTTGTGAGGAATTTCTCGGCCAATTATAAAAAAGTAAATCGTTTTTAAATATTTTTAATTACATTTTCTTATAATTTATATCAATGCTTATTTTTTGTTACCTGACATACTAACATGCTGTTTATTTATATACTATTGTAGAATTGATGTTGATCCTCCAATAATTAGTTAAGATTATATCTACTTTAAATTTAGACGCACAAATGTACTTATATAGTGCATGAGACTATTAGCATCATATTTTGAATAATTTGATATCATTGATCTTAAAATTTTTTTATGAGAACTGCTTTATTACACAATTTAAATTCCTTCTATATGAAGGAAAACAGGGTATTTACCGTCAAATATGACAAAATTAGTAGAATTGTTTAATACTTATAAAAATTAAGTTGTCTAAGTTATATTGAGATATACATACATTCAATTAACGTCATCATGCGATTTTAGTATGAAGAGCATTACTGTTACTAAATCGCTACAATTGCATTCACGTTTTAATAACAAATTTAATATTTTTTACACAAAGTACTACTACTAACATTTTGTTTATATTACATTCGGCATTATTATACATATTAATTTTGTATTGATCCGAAAAAAATATAGCACAGTAATTTCGCGAAAAAGAATTTGTTATGTATTTTGTTTATTGTGTATCTATATTTAACCTTGGAAATCATATTATAAGAAATATGCTTTCATTTAAATAAAGGTTAGTTATTATTAAAAAATAAACGATCGAGATATATGATCTACAGTCAGAGGGGCAATAATGGCACAATTTGGCGTGAGGATACAACTTGTGTGTTCCCACTTATTGCCAGGTAGCCAGATCATTGCATTTAGAACTTCTTGTATACATGCTTCAACAGATTACTTCTACGTATTCTAGCGTCTGGCAGCCAACGTCTACAGGAAAGTAACATGAAATTGTCTTATATAGGTACTAATTTGTTGCTTATAACATGCCATCTGCCGGCTTTACATTCTAACTTGTATATACTGTTGTTGTTGTTTTTCTGGTTGTTTGGTTGTTTAAGTTGTAGGACACATAGGATTACCCCCCAGGCTTGTGACATTATTGGCAAATATATAGCATATATTCTATACACACATACATAGATGCAGATGTATGCAAAAAAGGTGAATAATATTGCGTCAGAAATGTGCTAAATTTGTTGGTATTTTTCTACATTTTTCCACTATGAAACTATTTTTGGAGTCTGTAGTTATGTATATTACTATGCATGGAATTTAATATAATCTTAAACTTATTCGTTAAGTTTAACGAATCATTACTGTGCAATATGCACACCAAAATTTCTCTTTATTACATTTTATTTTATTTCTTAAGCGTTTAGAAATATTAAGAATTTTATAAGTATTGTACTAGAATCTCACAAGAATTTCGTAAGATTCTTAGTAAGTTTATTTTTTAAATACGTTCCATTCTAGATGTATACTAAAGTCAAGTTTTCTGTTCAATATTTTTGTAAATTTCTATTTTGGTTAAACACATATTCTATATTTTTTAATAATCTACTTTGGTATGTAGATTAGAATTTTATTGTAAACCACCAGAAGGTATACATGGAAAGAATTAATTATATATTCATTTGGTTAGCGCCCATAAGCATCCACAATTTTAAGCTAAATGCGTCGTCCGTCGGCTGTAGAACATGCACAGCCTGCGAATTTATTATTAAGTTTTTTACGGTAAAAATAAACACCTCCATTTTTGCCTCGAGAACAGTATTATGCTCTTTCGTTTGTCTACTCGAGATTGTATACTGGAAAGAAACGGGAGAAAAGAAGATAAGCGAGCAAGAGATGTCTCCAGTGGCTAGACACTCGCATTACCCCCGCGCTATCCTCTTTTCTATCTCTAGACGTCGGACGTTCGTCTTGGAAGCAGATCAGTAGCGCGTGAATGTGTGAACGAAGACAGCATCACACGTGTGGAAGGACATATTGTGCACGTTGACTAACATATACAACTCTACTGCTGTGTGTGCCTTTTTCATCACCATCCTTCCTTTCCGTGCGGGTCCCATGGTCTGCACCTTACTGATGGTCGGCTGTTATAGTTTAGTCTTTATGAAGTCAGCAAGCTCGAAGATCACTTACTTGCTGGCTTTAAACTAGATGTATAGTACACATAAACCGTTCCAAGCTAAAAGGGAGGAAATCGTCACTAAAATAAAAGAAGTGGGGGAAAAGAGAAAATATGATGATTCTTCTCTTCTGTATAGCTCCTTTGAATGCATATGTACCTGGTATGTTACATGTTTCACCTTCTATGTAGTATAATTACGTGTAAGTATACTTTTTGAGTGGTGAAACACTGTGTTGAAACTAGTGTTGAATTTCATTTTGCTTTCTGGAAGATGTGTGTATTTTATGTTCTAATCTCCATCTGATTGATCATGTTGATATTTAGGTTGTTAAATTACTTTTTCTGCATGGCATATCAAATATGTAGAACGCGGATACTTTTTATCCTATACACGGATACTTTTAGCTATACACACTTATGTTTACATATATTTTCAAGTGTATGTGTTTTTTAATATATTTGTTCTGTTTGCCAGATGTACTTGTTATATTTAGATCTATATTTAGATAGGGTAGTGATTCCAGTGAAAATGATGCAATCTAACTTAAGCGTATTTTCTTATAAGACATATGTTATATTTTGAATCATGTTTGTCTAATTACAACTGTGCTATTTTTCTTTACGGTTATATTCTAAGGTATTAACATAGAAATTAACCAATATATACACAAATATATAAAGTAAAACGAACATCTCAGGGTATTAGTCATATAATGATTAATACATTTAAGCTAAATTTATGATCAACTTAATGTATGTTCGTTTTTTATTTCCTTACATTAAAGTAATACATATTATAACCATATTGTAGTCTAATCAGCGATGCATTAATTGCTTTCCACTTAATAATTTATAATATTACTTCAAATAAATATTGTGATAAATATGTATAAGTAATAAAAAATGGAGTTTAGTAATGATTACAAATTTTAATATTTTCTTCAACATTTCTTTAGCATTTATCTAAAGTATTTATCTACTTGTATTAACATTCGAAAGATATTATCATTCTTGATTTTCTACATATGGTTAACGAATTTATATACTTACTGTTTTTTCCGATAGAAAGATCAAAAAAGTTATAATATTGTAATTCATTTTCTATCGAAAGGAGACTAAATAAGTACAGAGCAATATCTATAGGGAACAAATATTTTAGCAAAAAATATAAATTATTGACCCAAATAATGTGAACGAAATCGACCATGAACTTTTCAATTTACTCTCTGATTAGGCTAAGTGAATGCCCTCGCTCCAGTAACTTACAGCTTTCTCTACTATTAAGGAAAAGGCAGTCATACTTTTAATATTTTGAGATTTCTTAGGATCTTAACCTAATTTTATTCACCTCTAGGATCTGATCTAGTCACTCATTGCCTCCACTTTTCATTATAGACAGCATCTGTGACCTACGGCGCCGTTTTGTTTTCTTCGTTCGATTGATTTTAATTTATATTCACTTACTTTGTGCTCTAAATAGAACAATGTAGTGTTTACTATTCATGCTGAAAGGAATGCATGACCTCAACCTAGCTATTTAATCATTTAGAATAAAACAGTTTTTTACGCGTTGCTTTTCTCTTCACCATCTACAACTTTGTTAATTAGTATTGTATCGATTTTCGAAAGTAGTCTCTAATTCAAGTCAATGAATCAGTTTATTGTATTTATACATGAAAAGATTACAACGAACAAACACGGGGAAAGTGTTTTTTGAAGTTTAATTTAGGAAATGAAAAATAAAGAATGCGTGGCACAATAATACACTAACAGTTTAATTCGAGTGTTGAATTTTAAAATTGTGCAGTATAAATAGACTCGCTAAATTTAAACTAGAGTTGACAGTTAATCAATAACATTATTTGTAGTTTTAATTGTGTATAATAGTCATAGGCACCTTGAAACACTTAAGCTACTTGCCTAGATTATTTTAGAATATATGTACATTAGAATAAGTTTGCTGTGTTATATAATCTAAATACTTGAGGTTATTGAGGTGCATTAAATTAATTAATTAGCCTTTGAATGGAATCTACCATTTTTCAATGTATACTATAATGTATATTATATATTATTTTTTTTTAATGTAACGTAAGTTTGAATAAAATTGAAATATATCTGATAAATATTGGTATTTCTTGCAAAAGATTATGTTTATATATATATTGATCTACAAATAAACTTATGTGTTCTAAAGTTTGTGTGTTTGAACCCCCTTATGTTAAGCACTCTTAGCACCCTTATGATAAGCAAGTTATATTTATGCTTGTCATGTTTAAAGTGTTGTCTTATGTATAAATATATGCTTATGCGCCTTTAACAATCAAGTACCGAATAAGTACGTGTGAATCACCCATCTTTCTCAGTTTTTGATTAATTTCTTAAATCTTCGAACTGAGATAAGTTTTGTAGCAAAAGAAAACTTCGGATTTATTTAATTTGATGAGTTTTTATATTAAAATTTCTTTTTTTAAATAATAAATTCGGAAATGGACAGTATATATATTATATAAAATACATATGTTTTAAATGATAATGGCAACATTTTCTTTCGTTCGCTCCATTTTGTTTGATGCATAATTTATACATTAATTTCTCATTCTGCGTCGAATACTGCTGCTGTCAATATATACTTCGTCCACTGTTCATTTATCAAGAGATTACAAGGCGCTTGCTTTTAAGAATCAAAGACCTTACAATACATGTATCCACCTATACCTACATGTAACAGTTTGAACGAAGATTGTTTAATACATTTGAATAGCACATTTTTCACCTGACTTGGTTTTGATTTCAGCTTCTTAATGCTATGCATACATTAAATTTACAGCATTGTCAATGTGCCAGTATTATATGTAGTTTCTCCATCAATTATTCCAGGCATCTTAAAAATAGGACACCACGTTTAATCTACCGATAGATATATAGCGTATAATCCATACACCGTTTGCAAAGTATAAGTAGTTATTAATGAAGATCACACGTAGTTAGAATTTTTAAAATTTTATACAGTGAAAAAAGTAATATTTCGCTAATATTAATTTATGTTTATGTAAAGATTATAATTAGCCTCTCCATTTTCTAGAAAGGAGGATATAGTAAACGCTGGAGTATTGAAAATTGAGAGCAGTAAATTATAAAGTCAACATTTGAATATACATGTGCTACACAACATAAATATAGGTAATCTTTTCTAATTGCGTTCTATACGTATGTATATATTTAAACAAAATTATCTGTGTCAATCTCTATAAATTACTAATGGATATCTATAACTGTCAGTGTCTTTTCAAAGTCATAGATATAGCTTACTATATACTTATAATTAATTGTTCCATTTCAAAATAGAGTAAACACTTTAACTTGTTTTCTTTTTGTAGATAAAATTTTCTTTGAATTATTTCAGTGATATTGTACATATAGTGAATATAGAATATGCCTATTTACTTAAATATATATATATATAATATATACTGTTAACTATAACTGCATAATTGAAACAAAGATTTTATTTCCTTATAAAATGTAATAGCATTTCGGTTTCCGTTTTGAATATAATGAATATTTGCTTTATATTCTCTCTATATATATAGTATGTATTTAATTGATTATAAAATATAATTAGTATATTATTGAGCAACTCTTTTAACCAACTTGATCATTGTATGCTATATAATAAGGATTTAAAAGGATTTTTAGTTATTATTTGTTAAACAGTTGTACTGTTTTCTTCCTTGTATTTTTACTGTCGCCATTAGTAATACCTATCTATGTGGATTAGGAGATTTAATGTCGTGCGGACTTCAATTGCGAAATAGAGGGTAAGGAAAAGTATCTATTAATTATATATAGGTCTTTGCTAGACGCCTATCCGGCGTTGTATCTACCAATTAATTAGATATTTGTCCGATAGTTAGATTGATTTATGCGAAGATATATTAGTATGAGGAACATACAAACACTTTATCGCTTCATTTTTTTCAAGAATGTAACTAAGTCTGCAAATAAAATCTAATTGAACTAATTATAAGACCAGTGCAGACCGTAGGCTGGGAGGGGGGTCCGGATGAACCGCCACCTGTAGCGAAAAGGCATGCAAAAATTAATTATGAACGTGTGTATTTTGTTTACATGTATCGAAATAAATTTTAAAATATAGATTTTAAAAATTGTGTTTAAATAAATCGAAATAAATATTAAATAAGTTATCACAGGCACATATATAAACTAGTATTTAAGCTTATAATAATGCTAAAGCTAATCAATGCAAATCAGTATCTGTGTTTTAAATGTTCAATCAAAAGTTTTTTATTGGCATTTGAAGGAAGAGTTGATGATTGATTATAAAATATATTCTTATTTGTATATATATTATTCGTTTCTATTTATATTATATATATACTTGGTTTTTACTGATTTTACACTGAATTTTGAGACAAATGAAACCACGCTACGGGGCGCAGTGTTCTATTTACATATGTATATCATTTTTAGTTTAGCATTTAACAGTAAATTCTATTAAATATCCTGATTTGTAAATGCGAATTATCTTCCAATGTGGTAACTATATCCTTACAATTAATTTTATGTTAAATGTATTTATGCGATTTCCTATATTTAAAACATTTTTGCATATTAAAAGTTGCATATTTTACGGTTATATATATTAACTCATTCTCGGAAGTCATATATTATGATTAGTGATGACATGTTTATTGTCGTAAACGATTATGAATGCAGTAAATTGCTAAATTGACCGAATAAGTCTATGTTATTGTCCTCGTTCATGTTACTTAAATATTTTCTGTATGAAAATATATTTATTTGGAAAGGATTCTGCGTGTAATGCATTTAGTATTTTATTTTATAGGAATGTATAACTGGCAATAGAATTTCATTTTGTAATTTTTTTTTAATATTTGGTTATAATCTTTAATTACGGAAAATTATGTATTTGATTTGGAATCTTTAAATTTACAGAAATAGCATTTTAGGACATGTAATCCACATTTTATATTAACTTAATTAAATCGTTTTTAATCGTAAATCCAGAAAGATTAATATATTTATACCTACACTAGTTAAATAATTTTGTGGTTCGCATTATTTTAATTTGTCCAAAATCTTTTAAGTTCAATATAATTATGATCGACACATAATTATTATCTGGAATTCCGGATTTGTAGAATACTTGTGCATACTTGTCGAATATTTTTTATACATTTTTTAACTATATTGACCATTTCAATAATAATAAAATCTTTCCATGGAAAATACAGCGTAAGTTTAGTAGTCTCTGTGTTAAATTATTCTTCAATCGTAACTTCTGCTCCCACGGTTAATTTATGCCAGTGTTTTCACCCCCCCCCCCCCCCCCCGATTAACTTACCAATTTACTATTGAGCATAATTTTACCTATATAGTTTTCATATAAAATGCAAAAGTTCTATTCTAAAAGTAAATTAGTTTATGTTTTTCAAGCATATTAATTTATAGTCAAAATATTTCGTATAACACATACATCTGAATTTATGCAGATATAATCAAATTTTTTGCAACAATTTTATGTTTTAACTATGAAACATAGTCTAATAATTTATGAAACATAATCTATTTATATTTGTATGTATTAAAAATCGATGTGCCTAGAAACCGGTTGGGTTTCCTAGGGTTTATTTGGTAATTAGATACCAATATTTACACCAGAAATTAAAAGATTATGTACACGTTTGATGATTTTGCATGAACTACGTCTTGACTCATACATGTTTTTGTGTCCGCCAGGCCTGCAATCGGTAATTTATTTTTGAGATGCTATTGTTGATACACGTACAGGCACTTCAGACTACAGGCTTTTTATGGTGCGCCATTATAGTAGTGTGAATGTGTAACTAAAAGGTTAATTAGTGTCAACTCTGGTTAATAATTTATATAATAAAAAGTGTATTCACAAAATAGTCAGGTGTTTTATCTCATAATCTTTTTCCAATACCCATCCATTTTTAGTATTGCTTCAAGTTTTATTTAATTATAAGTTTATGGCATAGTTGGTATTATATAATATTTTTTTAAGTTATTTTAGATTTATTAAATGAATACCTACTTGTTAATATTTTCTTTATTAAATATAATTTTAACTAAACAAATTGATATTATAATGTTAATTGGTATGTGACCAAAATATTTAAAGTTGTATAACAGTCTCATTGCAATATTTTGTCTATAGTATTCCTACTGATTTTACTAAGTAGTGTTATTAAATAATGTGTTTAAGTAATTTTAAATTCCAAAAATGTCATACAATTTGTTAGACTTAACAAATTATGTGAAAACTCACTTACTCACTGAGTACCTATAACTTTTATTTAAAAATCTGAATACAACATTAACTGAATTTTAAAAATAAGTTAAAATATATATCGTTATTACATTTCTTATTTTTTCAATCGTGGCTGCTTATTTTTATGTAAAGGTAAATTTAATGTATATAAGGAATTGCGAGTATTAGTTGTCAGTTACATAGCTTTGTTCAGCTTTATTAATGTTGACATTGTTTATTTTTGTTTGTTAATAATCGGATTTTATAATTTTAATAATATTACAAATGTGTAGAATTCATTATTATTATATTGTGTAATGGAGTGAAAATTAGAGGTTTCCAATATTGCCCGTTTGAAATGTTTGTTGAAAATGTAAACATCTACAAATAAATGGTAGATAGCGCAACATATTTTATTGATTTTATATTTTTCTCACTTGTGCATATGTAGTGCTTATTTAAAAGAATAATTTATACAAAACAGTTTTAATTTCTATAATTTCAATTTATAAACGCTTTCGGTGTCTATTTACTGAATTTTAATTTATTTTTTACAAAAAATATTTGTTCAGATTTTTTTATTATTTATTCTTTTTATTATTTAAAATATTATACAACAAATATTGTATTTTTTCTCACCTATAATATCTTGATTTTCTTTTAGATATTCATATGTTAAATTGTTGACAACTACAATCACCCACATTTGATTAGTGCACATTTGACAAGCTTAATCTTGATTTGATGTTATAAGTAATCCTATAATATTAAAAGCCTTCATTTCGCTTAGTGTTTTATGCCCAAACAGTTAATTTTTTCTATAGCTCTAAGTGTAGGAATCTGGATTTAGTATTCCTTATGTAAAATTGTCATCTAAATGGACTGTAAAAGTTTCTCTGTCATCTTCTGTAGTAAAACATTTCATTATTGTCACAAGTTTTCATAAAGCTCTTACCTTTCTGATTGACAGGCAAAATGTAGCAAAAATTGTTTACTGTAATGACTCTAAAGTAGTAAAAAAGCAGCGCAGTTTGCATTCCATTAAACTTTTGCTTTAGAGTAAATAAATTAAAGTAGAAGCTAACTTTACAGTAATGATTATATATAGTTGATTACCATGGTTACTTGTCTAAATCTCTTGAATTATTGAGTAATCAAAATGTCAATTTCTGTAAATTTAATTAGTGTAGTTTGACATATTTATTTTATGGGTATACATATGTATGGGTATATACATAAAGTATATATAGTTGTATCACTATTTTATTATTATTAAAAAGTTATACAATTACATCAATCAGTAAGGTTTTGAATATGCTTTAACAGACAATTTTAAGGAAAATTTTGACATTTTGACATTTATACTTTTAAAACTTGACTAAGTTTTCATTTTTTCAATTTATTTACATTATTTGTCAAATATAGTAAATGCATGTAGATTAATATTATTATATGCAAAAATCTAAACATCAATATTCTTACATAAAAAAACTAATTTAATTTAAAGTATTGAAACCATTATAATAAAGAAATAAATCAATTTTACCGACTTTCATTTTACATAAATTATTAATACGTATATAACTTATTTATATATTTTATAAAATCAATAAGTCAATTGGAATACCTACAATATATTTTGTACAAAAGATTGCTATTCGAAAGTACCTATATTGATGAAATATTGGTCAACATTCATAGAGGTACATTATCTGACACATTTTGCGTACTTGTAATATTTATGATTAGATATTATAAATATAATGCACAGTATGTAGTAGTACTATATATCTACAGTTTGTGCATAATATTAAATCAGGATCAAGCAATTGGTGATATTTTATAATCTGGAATATGTAATTCCAACGTCTAAAAGTGACAGGAACACTATATGACAGGCACAGCTGTCATATCTGATTCTATATAGTGTGGACAAACTCACAAATACAGTAGTATATTAGTCTCCTTATATCTAATATTCATGTGCAAAGTACATTCATGTGAGGGTTAAGAAAGTATTATAGAGTGTATAGATCGGTGTTCGTTCATTTGTGACCGAACATCACCGCTAACGTTACGAGTAGCAACGTAGTAGCTTATTGGAATTTTGCGGTTTACATGAAAACTCTAAACACAGGATAAGATATTCTTAAGTACTTTGTTCAATTGTTAATATTCCGTTACTTATACTTTGTTTATTTAACCTTACACTAGCATTACTGCATTCTAGATCTATATTTGTAAATTGGCATCGCTAAAATATAACAATTAGAGAGCATGCTTTTGAAGGATAATGTTTCTGTTAAAGTAATTATTTGCTAAATATTCCCAAGCTTTCGCCTTTCAACGTTCCTTGGTGATGCCTTCTTGCTGAAATGTACTCAAATGTCAAATGTACTCTTGGAAGACATTATAGTTGGTTTTTCTGGATTTATTAATTTGTTCCAAGTTGTTCAGTTCAAAGCTTAAGATCTAAAAAAGCTGATAAACAAAGAACACACCTCAAAAAATTAAATTAAAAGCTATACATAGTTTAAATAAATAGAAAACACGCAACAATAGTGTTAAATATATTATAAATCGCTGCTTTTAAGTATATTAACATTAGATAATTATATACTGAACATTTTTTATAACAAGTGCTCTAAACCAAACAGCATTGGGTAATAACATACAGGGGTTAACTTACTGATATTTATATGAATTGCGCTGTAAATTGTATTCAATATAATGAATTTCGATAAAGCTTATATTAATATTATAAAGAATAATATGTATAAAGAAGTATTACAGATATTGATTAAATTATTTTTAAAACAAACTATTGACTTTTAAAGAATTACAACAGTATTTAACTTGTTAAAAAATATTATTTATTATATGCCTAAAACTATTTTGTTGTATTACAACTGTAAGTTGTAAAATATAAAAAAATATATTTTTATATATGTATTAAATATTAAAATTATATATTAAAATGAAATATAAAAATGAAGTATATTAATTTTAAAAACATTTTACAAAATCCTTTGAGAAGCATTACTTAATAAAATAGTATCAACTGCGTACTGTAATCATTAAGGGTTGAAACTCTGTGTAATTTTACTCATTGTCATACAGTTATTAATTTCAAGTATTTAAATCGTTAATATTAAGTAGCTTTAAGATCGATTATACGCTGTTATTTTTTTGCTACTCGATATCGATTGACATCAAGTGTTTAAAATTGACATTAGATATTGATATCGATATCAATCAATATATAATGTCAATTTTAAACACTTGTATAACTTTATTATCCAAACTTTATTTTAAATGATCATTATGAGCCATAGCATTCAGAAGGGTTTCGTCTACTTGTTGCTATTTCAAATCATGCTTCCATCTGTTTGTCAAATACTAACTACTTTCATTATACATTATGTATACAGTGTGGATCCAATGTGTATATAATGAGGCGAATAAATTACGAACTAACATAATATTTACAACCTAACTTTGGGCGTACACTTATAGATCATCCTTTTCTCTCTCACCCTAATTCCACCTGTCAGAATCCCGATTTGTCCTGGACTTGGGTCGTGATCTTGCCGCTCACAACATTCCTCTCAAAACAGCTGGCATAAGGCCCGTCTACACAACAACCAACCACTTCCAAAAACATCAAAAACAGTACGGATTTGAGTTCTTTGGTAAGTTGAAAACATTTTATTGGAATATATCCGTGTTGCGAATTATACCTTTTTAGTAGATATCTAGTAAAGTTTTTATTTTTCCTCTCTATAAATTAGTTATATGTTGTAAGGTACTTGTGTCTAAAAATGAATAATTCTGGAATTTGGGAGGAATTTGGGTTAGTGAGGCGGAGGTTATTTTTAGAACAATACAAATAGGGGATAATTGCGCAATTAGAATTGATGTTCATGTGTCTAAAATGCCACTTGGGTGTTTACAAAATTTGACATTCTTTCATTTTTTTCTCTTTATATATTATTTTGGATAATTTAAATAATGATGATGTATAAAATGTTGATCAATGTTTAAGTAAACATTAAAATACTTACTGGTTTTACTAATTTACAAAGAAATATATTTAATATTAGTTACACATTACAAATCTTTTTAAAGTTTTAAAAATGCAATAAAAGATTGAGGATTCAAAAAAATAATTTAGTGTAATACGAAACAATATTAAATTGAATTAATAAATATGTTTTGCTTATTTACAATTTTAAATGTACAGTTTTATAAAGTTAAAAATTTTAATAATTTATAAATTAATCATTGTAAACTTTTGCATCGCGGCATTTTTTTTAAATATGTAATAGATAGGTTATATTTCAGTTCTGCTATATTATCTAAATGTGTTTGGATTTTGCTTTTTTTTTATAATATTTTTAAAAATTATTGTAAACGTTAAATAATTCTCTTAAAACGTTTTAGTTACTTTATTTTTTAAATCTGTATATATTTGAAATTTAAGTAAACTAAAAATACTTGATTTAACATAATATTTCTATAACTAAGATATGTGCATTTTCTCCTAAATTTCTTCGGTTTTTTTCTGTAAGTCTATAATTCTGTTAGTTTGCATAATTAAAATTAATTTAATTAAAATAAAAAATAATTAATAATTAATATAAAAACTGTTTAAAGTCATTGTTGCATACTGATAAATTAAAAAATACAAGGAATTTAATTCATGTTTATTTCGTTTTTAAAATGCTTGTATCTATCTTAAAAAATCAATACAATAAAATACTTTCAATCAATATTTTCTCCATTATATAGAATTGAGAATTTTAAATTATTTGTTTGTTTGTTTGTTTGTTTGTTTGTTTTAGTGACAGTATACCTTAATAAATCAACCAACAATAACAGGGTACACACATTGAAGTTTAAAAAGTTAAAAGCCACTCTTTGAATCTTTGTGTATACATGGCCTCTATCTCTTCATATCTATTTCTCACCTATCTTATGCAGACTTATTCCTAATTAGCGTAATCCCTTTTTGCCCATTCCTCCTCCCAGATGTAGCACGACGACGAGTCCAGGTATCGAGTGAGTTGATCAAGGAGAGGATCGTGCCCGCATTCCAGGATCATTTCAACTTCACTTTCCTCACCGAGCTGCGACAGAAGAGGAACAGCAATGGGACCCTTTTCGGCTTCCGCGTCGATGAAAGAAGGTATGAACTTGGAATGTACAAATTCTTCTTTTCCTGATATTTCATCATTTATAAATTATTTTCTATAGCTTTTTATTCATTTTCTGTCCTCAACTCCTGTGTGCCGGTATGTTTGTTTTATTCTTTCTTTATTTGCCATTATTATTATTCAATAATTCTATTTTTATAATTTAATATCTTATATTTGAGAATTATTTCCATATTTGTATCACTTTTGCTCCCCTCTCTAATTCTTTCCTATAAATGTCATTTCCTAATGTCTATTTTTCTTTGATTTATTTTTCTTGTCGTTCTATCTTGTTCATTTTTATCCTTTTCAATAAAAAAATATTCTGGTCAGAATACTATATTTTATCTTTTCATGTGTAAAGAGTTTTAATTATTTAAACATGACTGATTTTATCAAATTACAAAACTTTCTTGGTGTAGAAGTCTTTGATTATTGCACAACCATACATTGTATGGCCGGTAGAGCATTGAATATGGTTCAATCATATAAAGTCAATGAAATTAAGTAAGTTATATATCAGAATATATATACAATAAATGTACAAATTTCACAGTTTTCATCCAAGTACAACAACTGATTGATACAAATTTTAATTGACGTTATACATATGTATAATTTTCTTCATTAATAAATCGTAGCAGTAAATTAATAACTATAAATGTGAATATGATATCATTATTTACATATGAAGTATAAGATTTTATTTTTATTGTAATTAAGCTAGCATCCCTTTCTACTAAATTTGTAATGAGTATTATTTTTTTAGAAGCTATGTATATATTATTATTTCAATATCCGTTTATACTAAATACATCATTTGGCGCTGTAGATAATTAAAGGCTTATATTAATTAGCTCTAACCCTTGTTTTCATATCAACATAACAATTTAAAATATGTTTGCATACATAGGCGCTGCACATATACATCAAGCTCAACTAAATGCACTTATACTTGGCTGTACTTTCTTACATCGAAGGGTTGGCTGACTATATTTAGTATATTGTGATTCTGTCCTGTTTATTTATATCCTTCGATTCCAATAATTCATCTTAACCCTCAGCATAAGAATAATACATATAGCTGTCGCAATTTTATAAAACAAATTGAGGTGGAAGAAAAAGTAAATATTAGTCTAAGTAAATAAGTAAAGTAAATTAGTCTAAAGATACTTAAGATATAACGGTCCATTAGGGATCGCACAAGACATCATTTTCTCTCAAGATTATTGAATGATTGAAGATTCCGCCAGCTCAATGTTTTTTCTTGTGTAAAATGAATTATGACCAAATTGGCTTGCTTTACAAACGAACAATATCCATGTTATAACTAGGTAGGTAGGTTTTATGGTTTACAGTAGCATGGTATGTTTTAATAGTATATATATTTACATAATATGTATGATGAAAGTATGTCCTGCTGTAATTTTTTATTTTGTACTGAATGATATATTTAAGTAAACTTGGATAAATCATTCAACGTTGATCTTTTAACTTTCTGTTTCTGTCATCTAGTCGCGAGACTAAATCTATTCAAATGACAAGTTTTACATTAAGTTATATGTAGCTGAACAACTGCATTTTTTCAAGCCAGGTTTTACAATTTAGTGAAACGACCGTTTTCTGAATTAAGGATATTAGTTTTCTATTAGTTCAAATAAGCGATAAGTAGTTAGATAAAATCCTCTTTTATCGCAATTTTGTCGTTGACTTGGGTGTTCCAGCTGTTCTTATAGAAGAGCACTGATAAAATATATTATCGGATTAAGTATAGCTATCTTTTTCTAGCTTCAGATATTTGAAATGGTATTACATTGTATTATAGGCGTTAAGTGTATTTTGTGTGAAGCAATTTAGTAACAACTCAGTGTAATAAGTAGCGAAGATATTGTGTGAGATTGACTAGTTCTATTTATGATTACAAGAGTGCATACATGTCGGTCATATAATTTGTATTTGGCTCAAATTAATTAATTAAAAATTCAATAAAAACGTATAATTCATAAACGCACTATAGTTATATATATTTATACTATATTATAATTAATGTAACTTTTGGCTACTAAATAAACTAATAAATTGATTGCTCTGTAATATTTAATAAACCAGTACTAAAACTAATATTATCTGTAGTTTTCATATTTTCTTAAATAAATGAGGTGGATCAGTTACAATTTTGCATCAGATTTGTTTATCTATATAGACTACTTGTTTAGTTTTTGAGTTAATATTTTTAAAGGAGATATCCTTGCCTGGAAGTATTTGTTATGTGGATAACTTTTTAATGCCAAGATATATACTCGATTAGGGTTAGATATTTCATTATAATCGTTTATTGTGGAGCCCAATTTTTGAATTAGTTACTATTATTATGTACATATTAGAAAAAATTTATTAAAGGAAGATGATATAATATTTTATTTTATGCATAAAATAGGAAATGATGAAGGAGAGTTATATAAGGATGCATGCTGTAATATTATGCGTGTTGTGAGTTAGTTTTTTTTAGAGTTTTTGTTTATAAAAATAATATAAAATAAGCTCTATGAATAAATCGAAACAGATATGATACTTTTTTTGTTTGTGGATTAAGCTCTGGCATTCAATATATAATATATAAATCAAGCTAATAATTTTTGTAGGTTAGATAATATATGACTAATTTTGATACTTAAAAATTATAATTGTCAGATTTCTTATTTCTCGTTTATTTTCTTGAAGTTAATCGAATTTTATTTTATTGATTTATTAATTATGATTCACTTTTCACTCAAAATCAATATTTTGATACAATCTATACATCTTTTTATTAGGTATAATGTCAATTTTCTTTTGAAAAATTGAAAGTCATACGATTTAAAAATAAAAGATTAATCTTTTATATTTGGAGTAATTTGTTAACTTATTCTTTTTAATCGAAATAATAATCCGTCATTTATATAAATTAATAACTTAATTTCCAACTCATCAATATATATTACGTGTTATCCGCTCCGACCAACTTGATCCCACTTTTAGAATCATGCAGGTTCAGAGTCTGGGCCGCAGACACGAACTTCGCTTCTACTACCAACCCGACTTCAGTCAGCCTTTGGAGAAGTTGAAGCGCAAACGTCTACCCTATCTTCTTGCCGACAACCAATGGCATCGTCTTGCCCTCCAGATCGTCGACAGGCGCAGACTCGACCTCTACATCGACTGTCACAGAATCTACTCTCTCTCACTCCGAGTCCCCACACCGGTCTTTCGAATGTTCCGACCGGATCTGGAGCTCTGGGTCGGTCAACGAGATATTGATACCGATTTCTTCCAGGTATATTTATGCGTGTTTCTCTCTAGTTCAGTAGATTATGTCCAGTTTTCGTTTTCAACAGTTAGAAATGTCTGCCAACATTCTATCGGCTTGTTTTATTTTACTGTTTTCCTTCTAAACTGTATATTTGTTCTGAATATTTTTAATCCTTAATACATCGATATAGAAAAGAAAGTTAAATACTGAAACCTAATATTTACCCTTTTTGAAGAAATAATATGTCGAATACGATGTGACCAAAAAGGATTTTGTTGTTACATAAGTGCGTATAAAATCATATGATGTATTAAACAAAATAATTTTAGAATATCTTGAACATTTTCATGAGAAATATATTATTTTATAGCTTGGAAATATTATTTTAGTATCCTTAGGGAAATAATCTATCCCAAGTTAATGTAAATATGTACCTATATATACCTAGTTTCCTATCTTAATAGGTCCAAATTTATATTAATTTACAGACAAATTCGCTCTTGAACTAACATTTAAATGAATTGCGCAAAGTCAAACAGTAATTTTGTCCAGCTTTGCTAATTGAGTTCATTAACTCGTCTTGCTTATCACATAAGTAGCTGACTTTTCTTGACCGAGAAATCGACTAACTTTGAGAAATTTCGTAAATTAATGGAGGTACAATCTTTGCTTTTGATGTTGGGAAATTTCTCGTTATTATTGCGATTATAACTGGCGGAACCTGCACAAACTCATGCCCGATAGTTGACGAGTTGTCTGTAATTACAGGTAATTGAGTTAGCTTTTAATAGAAATTAAGGCACACTATATATTCACAAATTGAAACTGAATCCATAAAGAGATGCAATTAAGCTGGGACATATCTTTCTGTCTTAGACATATTTTTTTCATTTTCTATCAAAAATAGCTTTGTGATCTTCTTTTTTCTTTCAATCCTTTATCGCTCCTCTATTTTCTTCTTTTGTATCTGTTCTCCACTTTCGTTAGTTCTACATCAGGTCTAAAGTATGTTCAGGAACTTTGAACTAATTTTTGTCAATTATTTATATACATATTATATAATGGTTGAAAAATGCACTCGTAATGGGACAGAAAAAATAGTGTACTTTAATTTTGTTTATATAGGAACGATCAATGAACTCAAATTAATGTGAACTCACCCTTTAGTTTACGTACTGTGGTGTCCTATTCAGTTGATGCAGTTTTATACACACTCATTAATTTTTTTTTATTTTCTTGTTTTGGCTCAACTGTTTAGTAAATTCAATCCTCATGATTATAAATTGACTTTTATTGTTAAAACACCACAAATTTTAAAGTATTAGAAAAAATAAAATATTGCATCGGATTTTGCAATCGAATTAAAAGTAATTTTAAAACTTAATTGTGACTTCTTCTTTTTAGAACGACTGACTTTAACGTGTCAGTTTTGTTTGCTTTAAAAATATTAGAATAATATTATGTAATAATACACTGGCTATTGAATATTATTTCACACTGAATGTATCTAAACCTACGGCAGTAGGTTGTTAGCTCATGCTGCTCATGCGAGCAACCTACGTACAGAAGGTATATTAGAATACCACAAGAACGGTCATTTTTTAAACCGCTACCATTT
>JAYRBW010126123.1:0-16516 GCA_036023295.1 Invenusta paracnida | reverse complement strand
GTTTGAATGAATTTATATATTTTAAAATTGTCTGTAGCTAACCAGCTTTTTGCCATTTTTGGCGATAAAAAAATTTTATAATATAAATAAATAATTTCTATCGTAAATACATTAAACACAATATTATCTTAAATAACATTGCCGATTTCTTTATATTCAGGAAATATATAATATATTATTTCGTTGTACAGACGAACTTGTCACCCTTTAGAGCAAAAATTTAAATTCAATTTCCAACTATATTTACATCCCTACTGTTCTCATAAATTTCACTGAATAATTGAATAATTTTTCATTGTGTCAGGATATCTTTGCAATTGTCAATGATACGACATATAAGTATGCAAAAATGAATAACAACGTAATCTTATAATAGTTGATAAACTCAAATTTCTTAATTATAAAAAACCCTGTAAAAGTAGCTTAACTTTTTATTATAGGAAGCGGAATAATGATTGAAATCATTTGAAACTTGTTCAAAAAAACAAAATATAGCATAACTATATTCTTAGTTTAAACACAAATTGAGTCTTCAATTTCTTATTGAAATGATCTTTTTATAAATTCAAATAATATACATAGTATGATATGACAGTATGTATATATAGGTATACTTTATATTAGGTTTGCGTTCCGATTATATATATAAATTAAAAGTAAGATTGTATGCTCTAGAATTACGTTATAGTACTTTTGAAAATTATCAAAATTTGAGCACAAAAGGTTTGTTATGCTCAATGAATTGCTACTAACATATTATGATTGAAAATGCTGTATTGTGTGCGAAACCAGTAATAAAATGATATATTAACATTTTACTATTTTCCAATATTAAAAAAACGCGATTTCTATTAAATTCCTCTGATTTTTGTGAAAATTCATATTTTTGACAAAATTATAGATTTATTTTTATAATAATTGTACATCATTTGAATTCTCGATCTATTTTATACATTTAAAAAATTAAAACATAAACCATTTATATCATTTTCAAATGCATTTTAATGCATATACCAGACATTTTTTATAGATTTATAGTTAAATTATGATAGGAACCTTAATTTAAATGAATGTGGACTATACAATATGGTTTATATGTCTGAAATGTGCTTTAAAGGGAAACTACACGGTAAACTAAAATGATGTACAAAATGTTAATTAAAAATAAAAATAATTTTATCAAAAATATGAATTTTCAACGAAAATCAGAGCAATTCCATCCATAGAAATTGCTGTATTCTTTAATATTGGGAAATAGTAAAATGTTAATATCTCATTTTGTGACTAGTTGTGCAATGCAAGAATTACATTTTTTCAATCATATAGTAGCAAACCTTTTGTACTCAAATTTTGATCATTTTCAGAAGTAGCTATTACAATTACTTTAAGATGTCTTCAAAGTGTTCAGGACCATTCACACAGCGAATAGAAACATATTCTCATATCAACATTGTTTACCCCTCCGCAACCCACACGTGGCCTATGCTCATCTAGACGAATCTGTTGAAGACGACTTCATTACGCCAGAAGTGAACCCAAACCGAAATGTGGCCCACACCAGTGATTCAGAGGCACACAAAGAGGAACGAGAGAAAGCCTACCTTGACCTTATCGAACAACTGGAAAATGTTCTTCCTGAACCTTCTGTAAATGTTTCACAGGACAGTTTTGACAAACCAGGTACATTATATTATAAATATTACAATATACTCGCAGATCGCTGAAAATTGTTATATGATATACATAATAGTGCTTATAATATTATATTGAAAAATTTCATTGCAAATAGTTATGACTTATATAATATTATTATATTTATATTTATACTCGTATATAAAGAATGTATTTTTTCCCATAATCAAGACAACATTATTATCGTTCAATGTTGATAAAAAGGGTATAGTTTATATTAATAACTGGATAAAATCGAGATAAATATTAAATTTAGTGTTTAGCATTACTTTTCATGTCCCTTTCAACGTTTTTATATATTTTCTTAGTGAAAATTGTGTCAAATGTTTTTGAGTCAAATAGAATACATTCTTCAGGACTGTTCGTTCATAAGGTTTCAAATATTTTCCATATATATAATTACATTATATCCCTATAAAATGTTAACGGATAACAATATAATTGATATTGATATAATTACCTGTGGAATTTAAAAAATATGGTTTCTAATGTAATTTACTCTAATTATATTTCAATAAATTTTGTATTGTAGATTAATTACATGCCCATTTATATTTCATACCTAGTTCTATCCTTTATTTTTCAGAAGTCTTGGAGGACAAGTGTGAATCGGAATTGATGGTGAAAGCGGAAGCTTATGTCGATGTTGAGTCACTTCCCAAGGAGAAGCCGATAAAAGAGCCAGTGGAAGAGACCCTTTGCATGACCGGTACGTTGCTACCTAGGAACTAATAAGACCTTAGGAACATCACTCTGAAAAACTGTTTAACCATATTGTATTATATTTGTCGGTAAAGGTGTATTACCTATATACCCGTTGAAGCCTTCAAATGTTCATTGTCAAAAATCGCATATTTATTTACATCATTTTCAGATGCCGCCATGCTAGAAATTACTAATATTACCGAGAAAAGATTTTAGCCACATCCCTTTAAATAGTATTGCAAAACTATACATTTGTCTATATACTTAAGTTGTATTATACAACACTTAAAATTACACCTTTTTATAATATGATACTTATTTATTATTTTACACTTTTGTGTAACTATTTTGAATTTTATATTGAATTTATTTCAAATTTTAATTAGTTTAGTAAGTATTGAATTACAGCATGAAACTTTCTTTTAATCTGCACTCTATACAATCAATATACAATCAATTTATTTAATCAGTACAGATTAAGCATAGACACAAGCATATTATGTTTAAGGTATTTTTGTTTATAATCGATAACTAATCGATAACTGTGGGTGCAGCCTTTGGTCAGGTGAGCAGTGAGGCTCCACGTGGTCTACGCGAAGAGGAAGAGGATCTAATTGTAGTGACTAATACTCCTCTGGTGCATGCCAATCCTAGAGAAGGTATCGATCTAATACAAGTCCTTGCTGTTCCACGTTACACTTCCGTCTATTATATTGTAGTAACCGAGTTTCATAGATTTTATGGTTTATAAAGAATGTAGATATCTTTCATAGATCGTTTCTGAACTTAGCCGAAGATTTGTATCCATTAAATGTCTTGATGGTATTTCTTTTCATCATAGAACAAATATTTACTACTTTAAATTTAATTAGGTATTAATTTATTTTAAAATTAATCTGTTTTTCTGTAAATTATTATGTATTAAATATAAAATAAAATAATAAATGATTTTTTTTTGTTCCAAATAAATACTAATACTAAAGCATAAAAACATTTTTTAATATGTCTTAGAATATTGTTAAAATAACTTTGTTTGTATTTAGGTATTAAAACAACTTCACATTAAATTATTATTCATAAGCATCTTTGCATAATATATAATGTAATATTTTATGATCCCTAATATTGTAAGATACCCTGTAAGATGATTATATATTATGCAATGATGATTATAAGTAATAATTTGTAAGATACCCAATAGTGTAAATCTGTAATTCTTATATACCGATTATAATAAATATTTAAAAGAGCTTATTCAGAATAAGTAACATTAATGGTTATAACGAATTGTCAATTATTTTGTGATACTTTGTTATAGTTGTCTGCACTATGATAACTTAAACTTATTAAAACATGAAATTTTAATTTATAAGTTGCTTATAATATTGAATTATTCATATTGTTAAATGTTTTAAGAATATTTTCGACCATTTAGTAGACTTATGGAAGTATAAATTTATAAATTATGCTTATGAGTTCTGTGAACACTCGATATACTACAATATAATGTATAGGTACACTGTGTAGTACACCGATGTTATATATAATATTGCATACATATAGGTACCTATTGTTAATACTTATTATATTTGGTTTCGTTGCATTTGGTTTGTTTCTAGTTGAGTAGTTTCTACATATTGGTATTTTATTGTGGGTTATAATACATATCGTTATTGTTGCTTGTTTCCGTATTATTCGCTTATAGTTGTTCCAAATGTTATATTCTCAGAAAATTCTACCTATAAATCTGAAACTGCCGATTTAGCAGTATATTTTATTATATACAAGTTGAAAACTAAACTGCCTGAATAAGAATTGCAGCTGTGAATTACTCAGTGTATGAAAGAACTCATAATGCTTTTTTGGTACACATACGACTTATAATACATATAATAAAGATAATATATCTATCATGTGTTATTGGTTATATCATAGGTAATAGTAACTAATTTTCTGTTGCAACAAGTTTCCTTATCTAACTGAGCTCAAATCAGACATCTAGCAAATACGTTATCCTGTAGTTAGTGTATATTTTAAACCCAAGCTCAGTTCTGGACATGTCTATTGGGGTCTCGCGTATAATGTGCTTAGTTAGAGCTGTATGTTGGGTATATGGTATACACGGTACATTTGGATTATACATTTGTGCTTACGTGCCAACAAATCACAGGATATACGTGCATAAGTCTTGTACGTGTACTGTACTCGGATTAAAAATACATTACCTATTACTCTTTTGCTCCAATTATGGCTTACATTAGCTCCACAAACATTCCATATCTCAGTGCACAGCTTCGTACCAACTATTATAGCTATGTGTTGTATAATATGTACTGTATAATTTATTCCAAAATGCCTTCTTTCTATTTTCAGTTTGTATTAATAGCTTTACCTTGGTGCATATTTAGAAAATACATGATATCGTATACTATAATATCGTGCCGAAAATGAAGTTGGTAATAAGGAATGATAGTGTTATTCAATTACTAAAAAATTGCGAAAATAAAATTGGTCTAAATCGATAAATTTTAAATTGAATAAAAATGTTTCTATTAAAAAAATGTGGGATATAATATATTTCGTATATCTGACATGTATGAATAGTTGGTTGATTAAAATTTAGTTAATTTTTAGATACCATTTAAATTAAAATAATTTTACCCTTCCTTATCTAAAATATAATTTTAATATATTTTTCATAACTATTTTTAAAATTAATAAGTGTTCAAAATGTTGTATATTCTGCAATAAATACATATATATCTATTAAAGAAAGAAAAACCACTCGTAAGGTAAAATAGATTTAATAAAAAACCCAAGTTAAGAAAAGTTTATAATTCAAAAGTACACAGTAAAAAAACAGACACATTATATATGAGAAATAAAAATTAAGTGAATATAAATCATAAATGCCAATTAACAGAAAGAAAGAGAGAGAACTGGAGAGATACTGAAATTTATGTAAAGAAAGTTATGTAATAGAGCCAATAATTAATTTGCTAGTAGAGAGATCTAGAGGATAGAAGCCTGAATTGAGATTGAAATTTTTTATTATTAACAATAAAAGCAGATTCGATAATTTTACGCGTTTTTTTACATTACGCATTACTGTAATGATGTATAATCGAAGCATTAGTAAAATCAGGGGAATGTAAAGTGTTATTGATATGAACAGAAATACCATTGTCAGTTTTGTGATTCAAGGCTTCTATCCTCCAGACCTCACTACTAGTAAATTAATTATTAGCTCTATTACATAACTTTCTTTGCATAAATTTCAGTATCTCTCCAGTTCTCTCTCTTTGTGTACATTGGCATTTATGATTTATGTTCATTTAATTTTTATTTCTCATATATAATGTGTCTCATTGTGTTTTTACTGTGTACCCATGATTATTATCTTTTGTTGACTTCGAAAGCTCGGGTTTGTTATTAAATTTATTTTAACTTACGAGTGGGTTTTCTTTCTTTCAGTTTCAAAAAAGTTATCAGTCCTTTTTTTCACATAGATCTATGTTTAAAAAAATTATTATTTAAATATGATTGAAAATTTGAAATATTCAGCTGTACTCAAGTTTTATAATTTTAAGCGATTTTATTCCAATTACGTTTATCTTGGGATAATTTTCCTAAATTTTATTTATTAAATTTCAAGCACATTATAGAAAACTTGATTAAACATAAAATCGATTCCATGTTATTATGTGTTAGTTATGTTTCAAATAGTTCTTGTAGGTGTTGGTGATTTAGAATCTATGTAAGCCTGTAAAAATATTACATGTGTGTACCTATAATATGTTATTCTAAATAATATAATTAATAATATTACGTATATATGTATATTATAATATTTTATTTAAATTATAAAAATAAACGTAATAGGCCATTTTAATGCTGACCAATTAATACTCTTACTATAAAAAAATTCTTCATTTATATGACACATTAGATTATAATATACATGTTTATTTCTATATTACTATTGTTTTTGTAACTATGTAGGATGGTAATAAGAAATATGAAGTGTCTTCAAAAATTTAGAACCATAATATTGTAACATTACTTTTGGCATATTATAATTGTTAGTTTAAAGAAATCTATTACGCAAAATTACATTTTTAATATTTTAAATTTCATAATAACCTTTACAAAATGTATGACAGTCTTTTCATTTTTTTTCTTTTTTCAGAGAAAGATGCTGACTCCATGAGTAAGTTTGTTTCTCATTCGAATATTTTGATACCTTATGAATGCATGCTTTTTACGCCGCTAAAACGTATATTGTTGGAGAATATTCAAATATATTGATTATTTATGTATTTATTTAGTAATTCAACAATTTAAATTGTATTTAATAAATTAATTTAACTATCTTACCGCTTAAGTATTTTTTGCAAGAGTTATAAATCGAAGTAGGATAAATTAAGTACTATAATCCACATACCTACTAGCAAACACTTCTTTCTGAATACATTGCTTTTAGCTTATTATTTTCGATTTGTATTGTTATACTTAGTTAACATTTTTCCAAGGAAAAAATAAATGCTATTGCTATAGAATATATAATCTATTTTCTATAGGCAGCTTAACGTATGTAGACTATAATCATAGGCCCCTGATTGCATCCTGAGACTGCCTCTGCTAGCACATTTCAGTAAAATCCCTGTTTTGACCTCTACTCATGTGTTTAAACCCTCGAAGCTAGTATACTATTTGACTATGATTTAGTTCAACGCATGATACAGCGCCATCAGTTATAGCTACAAATTCCGTAGCTTTGTCGGTCTCCTTCCTGCCTGTATAACAAACTGCATGACATGAAAGCATCACTTCACTCCAAAAATGCTTTGACACTCCACCTTCTCTGGGTACTTTGCCCTCTGGGAGAGCATGCATGTACAAATCTCGAAACCTGACTTGCAGCATGAAGTAGTCTCAGTCATCATTTTGTGCTTCTCCGAATGTTGATGGAGTGTAATTGGAATGGATGAACCCTCCGTGCATTACCTGGCTGTTGCTCTCAGTATTGTGATTGATTTGCAGGCAAGTATTCTCACTAATCATAAATAACCTTTTGTTTTTGCTTTCTTTCTACATATGTCAATATATCTCTGGATTTATAATATTTTGTAAATAAAGTGGCTTCAAAACACTCGAATTTTTCAAAGGTATTGAAAATAGGAATTTTTAGCTATTAATAAAACAATTTCACAAATTTCTTATTTTTTTGGTACATACATACAAATAACTTTTTTATATTTTATTTTATCATTTAATAGCTCATAATTATCGCGTTATAAAAAAAGTATTTCCTCATTCTAAAATTTTTGTTATACTAAAATCAAATGCCTTAGAAATATAATTTTAAATGAAAAATCAAAGGTTTGTGAAAATGTAATTCAAATTATAAATAACTTATCTTTTTATCAAATGCGTTAACTTCATCATTCAATTTGTAGTATTTTATTGTATTAGATGATTTATTTTAAACTAGTATCTTTGTACACTTTTTAAAATTTTGTTTTACATTAATTATACTTTTTAATTTTCTGATATTAATTATGCTTTTTCAAATTTCTTTTTTCAACTATGATTTATTCGAAATAATAGTATGTTCAGAGTAATAGCTGTTTTTTGCATGTGCGCTTTGAAAACAATTTCAAATGGTAGCTTATTATGTATTTTGCTTTATTTTCAATTATGCTTTTAATGCTTATTGCATTGCTTTTGTGTTTTCTTTATTAATACATTAAACAAAATTAATAATGCAATTTCTATAGTTTTAAAATGTCATTTGAATGAGATTCGCGTCAAATTCTTATGTAAACCATATTGATAAAAATATGAAAAAATCAAAACAAATATAAAAAGTATTGATCGAACAATATTAATTATTATTTAAATCATGGCTCAGAAAGTAGAAGGAATAGGTACTGTTTCTATTCATCGCATTATATAGTTTTTTTTAATGTATTTCAATATTTTAATAATTTGATTAATTTACTTTTTTAATATTTCAACTTACAATAGTAATAAGGCTGTTTAATTATATTTGAAATCCTAATTGTCTTAATTCTAGTTGTTTGTATTTATGTTCTTTAATCAACGTAATATGGTTATGATATTATAAAAATTAAAAATACTTATAACTAGATAATGTCAAATTATTTCTAAATTTGAAAATAAAATCTGAATAAAAAAATATTTTTGCTGAAGTTCAATGCCTTGTTTTTAATGTTTCTCATAAAAATTATTTAAATGAATGCTGCTTACTTAAAGGGAGATAATTTATTTATTTTTCTTCGCCCTCTCTCTAGGACCTATAAAAACTGCTCAACTCAGCGATTCTAATGAACAACTAGAAAACCTCAGTCTATTGGATACTTCGGAGTCCCTTCTATCATCAGCATCCGTTCAACAAGCCCCGCTTGGCTTACACGTGCCACAACACAGTCAGGAAAGCGTTTCACTGCAGGATTCTCGCCTGGAACCAATTGAGTCATCTCAACCTAGGCGTGCGGCTGAGGAATATAATCTGCGAAGTTCTCAAGAAGCATTAGACACGTTACTAGACACTTCTATAACAACACATCCTTCGTCCCTTCCACTACGAGAATCAGGATATGAGCTTTCAATACACAGTGAAAACAGAGAATGTGTAGAATTCATGAAAATTTCAACTGATGATAAACTCTCAACTTCAGTCACGACCGAGGCTGGAACTGCCCTTGCCATTCCCGACGAACGAAAGGAAACTACCGACATGCTGAATACCGCATCATTGACTAATCAACATGAAGTTTCAGCAGTTATTCGAGAAACTGGGGCTATCCTGACAATGCCAGACGAACGTAGAGAAAGTGTCGATCTATTGAACACAACTCCTCAAGATTTTCAGCCGGTGTCCCTATTTGTTACAGAAGTTGGGGCCGAGCTTGCAATGTCTGACGAACGTAAAGAAAGTGTAAATATGTTAAATACACTCTCCACCGAGGACCACACAGAATCGTCAATTACTACTGAGCCTGGAACTGCTCTAGCTATGCCAGTTTTTGGCGGAGAAAGCGTCCATATGTTGGATACTACAACGCAAAATGGTCAGATGTCCACTTCATTTGTAAGGGAGGCAGGTGCTGAGCTAATATTTCCTGACGAACGCAGAGAGAGCGTGGATATCTTGAGTACAACACGCGATTCTGGTTATATGACATCTTCAACAATTAGAGAAGCTGGCCCTGAATTGACTTTTCCTGACGAACGAAAAGAAACTGCAGACATGTTAGCTTCAGAGTTGAGTACTACTCAAATGTCATCTTCAACAACAAGGGAAGCTGGCGCTGAATTAACTTTTCCTGACGAACGAAAAGAAAGTGTAGATATGTTGAATACTCCATTGAAAGATGGCCAGCTTGTATCTTCTTATGTGAGAGAAGGTGGTATTGAGTTGGCATATCCTGATGAAAATAAAGAAACTGTTAAAATGTTGAACACAATGTTAGAAGACAGTCATTCTGCTTCTTTAATTGTTAGAGAAGCTGGTGCAGAACTATCTTTTCCTGATGAACAAAAAGAAAGCGTTGATTTACTGAATAGAAAAATAGAAGATAGCCATTCAGCCTCTTCATTTGTAGTGGAAACTGGTGCCGAACTTAATTTCCAAGATGAAAGACGAGAAGAAGTTGACATTGGAAATCATTCTAATAACGAAACTCCGCTTTTTTCGTCTGTTACAGTTGATACTCATGAATTATCCCTACCAGTTAAAAGCGAAAGCACAGAATCATTGGATACTTCAATACAAACTGAGTCAGCCCTTCCCAGTGTACGAGCGAAAGTAAACGAAATGGCCTATTTAGATTCTCTTTCTGAAAAATCAGAAAACTTAAAATTATATCCAGCTAAGCCTATTACTCTTCCTCAGCTTCATAGCGATGCTCTGGAACTTGGCGTTATTAAGCAGGAAGAGAATGTCGAAAGAATAAAATCTCCAGTTGATTCAAATCATATTATGCCCCAACCTACAATTTCTGAGTTGACAATAACTAAAGAATCTGATATAGTTCAGCAGATAGATACTACTATTTTGACAAATAATACTCTTAATTTGAATATAAGTACTGCAGAATTGAATATTTCGGACGAACAGCAAGAAAGAGCTGATTTATTTCATGCAACATCACCATTCTTAACAGAGTTTTCTCAATCTGATGTTAAGCCTGCAGAAATCTACACAGCTAATACATCAGTTGTAGAAGAAAGACGGGATAGTGTTGATAAGTTGGATATTCTACTTTCCTCTCAACCAGATTGCTCAGCAGATTCAAATGATGTATTTGATAAGGCTTATGAAAAGGCGAATCAGGACGAATACGAAAATCAGGACGAACATCAGGACGAACATCAGGACGAATACGAAAATTACCAAAGTAGTTCTAACGCACAGCATCGACACGGGGTTGTTAAGACACACGAATTGATTGAAGGAAAACCAGAAGAGCATACAGAAGTGCAGGAATCAGAAGAAATTCTTCCGGATGGAACCGTTGTTAAGCGCCGTGTTATGACAACGGAAACTTCGCAGACAATTACAGAAAAGGACAGCAGAGAATTTTGTGAGGATTTTACTCCATCTGATTACTACTCAGAAATGACATCTTCTTCTGGTGGAAAAAGTAGTAGTGAAAAACGCGAGCATGAAATAATATGCGACGAGCCAGAAGAACAGGTTGATACTCAGGAAATAGAAGAAGTCCAACCGGATGGAAGTATAATAAAACGCATTGTGACCACACGTCGTGTTACGCAGCGTGTTACGGAACGAGTTGTAAGTGACGAAATCCTTGACGATGACTGTTGTTCCACCGGAGATGAACACTCCGCCTGTCATGATGAGTGTTTTTCCAATGACGAAGCTGAGGTTACACAGGAAACGGAAACTCTACCCGATGGTAGTGTTGTTACTCGCACTGTTACTGTAGTCGCAGACCCCTCTCAGGATGTATTATCAGGTTTGGTTTAATGATATTATTAATATGTATGGTATGCTTAACAAACCGAGATATGCTTGAGCATTTTAGTGTGACACTTATGTGGGTATTTCTAAATATACTTTTACGTTTATTTCAAGCTGATTTCTACCATATTTTTTATTTGAATGCTTAGTTTTCTGCACGTCATTTTTATGTTGTAGTATTTTATTTTATGTTGTAAATATTTTCGTATTAATCAGTTAGATATATCATGATTAATTTATATATAATAATATATTTGAAATTCATATCAACATTTTAAATTATAAGAATATATCGTATTGTAATATTTGCGCTATTTCATTTCATTTCATCTCGATTGATTCCTCTTTAGTTTTATTTGAAATTATTATTTAATGTTTAATTTAGCATCAATATAGAATGTTGTCGATTGTTTTCTGTTTTTGCTTTTTAGTGGTAATTAATACCTGTCTTCTTTTTCTTAAACTATACTATATGTTCTAGTGAGTGCATTTTGTTGTCTGTTTATTTCTGTGTCTTGTTTGCTCGTTTTCATTTATTAGTTAAGAAATCGGTCACATCCTGTGATGCCCTATCTGCTGAAATATCTGTATCTTCATCAGTCGATAAACCAGAACTGGCAGTGTGTCCACCATTCAGTGAACCAGAACTTGCTGTTTGTCCACCAGCTGATGAACCAGAACTTGCTGTTTGTCCACCAGCTGATGAACCAGAACTTGCTGTTTGTCCACCAGCTGATGAACCGGAACTTGCTGTTTGTCCACCAGCTGATGAACCAGAACTGTCAGTTTGTCCACTAGCTAATGAACCGGAACTTGCTGTTTGTCCACCAGCTGATGAACCAGAACTGTCAGTTTGTCCACTATCTAATGAATCGTAACTTGCTGTTTGTCCTCCAGCCAATGATCCAGAACTGTCAGTTTGTCCACCAGCTGATGAACCAGAACTGGGAATTTGTCCTCCAGCCAATGATCCAAAACTGGCAGTTTGTTCTCCAGATGATGAACCAGAACTGGCAATTTGTCCTCCAGCTGATGAACCAGAACTGGCAGTTTGTCCTCCAGATGAACAGGCCAAGGTAGATCTCGTTGGTAATAGTGACAATGAAAATGAAGCTGCGGCTACAGGTGAGAATGGGGCTACTGGTGAAGATGTCAAAAAGAAGAAAAAAAGGAAGAAAAAGAAATCAAATGCCAGGTAGGCAGATTGGGGCGCAGGTCATTGGTAGTATAGTTTTGTTTGTCTTATCTTTATTAGATTTTCTTTTCCTATTATTTTGGTGTAGTACGTGTCTACTAATATTATATAGCCTTATATTCTTTAAGGTAAGTTTTTCTACTAATGTTATTATTAAGTATTTTATCTCATAACATAAATATTTAAATTATTGCATACATAATATTCTCTTTAACAGCTATCAAGGACAATGTTGACGGTCTTGAGTCAGTACGGGTGGGTACGGTAAGTGCACCCTCTATGGATGTCGTTACATCTAGCCTTGGATCACTCCGACAGAGGACACTTGATTACAAAATAAATCTAGAGCAAGAAATGCGTTCGGGTCTTTTTGAAGATACTATTGACCAGACAATGGGAGAACTATCACCAGAAGTAAAGCAATTGCCTTTAGACACTTACGTTGCAATGAAGAATGAAGCCACTTTCTACAAGACAAAAGATGAAAGTTGCAGTGAACTTTCTGCTGTCAGTACTACTGACACTGAGGGAGAAGAAGAAGAGGAAGAATTTGGTAGTCGAAGTCGGAATGTTTCCGACATGAAACTCCCTCTATTTACCAGCGGAATTACTCCCGAAGAATTGTTTTCACCTGTACGGGAAGGTGATAATACTCCTGGAAGATTTCAAATGCTTCTTGCATCAGAACAACAAATGTCTCAATTCAGTGAAAAACTAGATTCCCCACTTATGTCTCCAGATACAGCTTTCAAGCCCGTCTCTATGCAAACTTCTGATTCAATTTTAACAATACCAGTAGTATCCGATTCCAATGCTTCACGATACGTAAAGCAAGTTGAAGTTCAGGGGAGATATAAAGCTGTAGAGGATATATCTCTACCTGAGGATGTTACAGTAGCATCATGTACAGTCGAACAAACAGATGTTCACTCAAATAGCAGTGTAGTTATAGAGGAGCTTCTTGGTGAAATGATTGTAACGATGCATATAGTTTCATCAGACACGAACGACAGCACAAATGAAGCTAAACTTAGTACATATGTCAAAGTTTTTAGTCCAACGGAATATGTTGCTATGCAATTTGAAGAATCATGTGAAACAATAAGAGGTTCGGAGGAACCATCGGCACAGACAGAAGAGAAAGTCGCGGAACAGGTCGACATTTTAGATGTTGACATAGTAGAACAACTGCAATACGAAATTCTGGAGTCATATGAAGTCACAAACCCAAAAGATATCTCCAATGATTCTGTCAGGCCTGTGATTTCTACTCAAGAAAAGTCCTTAGCACCATCAGCTGCTACTGATGTTAAAGAAGAGTCTGTCACGCCTGTCATATCTACCCAGGAGGAATCATTAGCACCATCAGCTGCTTTTGTTGTTGAAGAAGAATCTGTCAAGCCTGCTATGTCAACACAAGTGGAATCATTAGCACCATCAGCTGCTTTTACTGTTGAAGAAGAATCTGTCACGCCTGTGATATCTACCCAGGAGGAATCATTGGCTCCATCAGCTGCTTCAATTGTTGAAGAAGAATCCGTCACGCCTATGATTTCTACCAATGAGGAATCATTGGCACCATCAGCGGCTATTATCGTCGAAGAAGAATCTGTCAAGCCTGTGATTTCTACCCACGAGGAATCATTAGCACCATCAGCTGCATTTTTTGTTAGAGAAGAATCTGTCGCGCCTGTGATTTCTTCCCAAGAGGAATCATTGGCACCATCAACTGATTTTGTTGTTGAAGAAGAATCGGTCACGTCCGTGCTGTCAACCCAAGAGGAAGCATTAGCACCATCAGCTGCTTCAATTGTTGAAGAAGAATCTGTTACGCCTGTGATTTCTACCCAAGAGGAATCCTTAGCACCATCAGTCGCTATTATCGTCGAAGAAGAATCTATCAAGCGTGTAATATCAACACAAGTGCAATCATTGGCACCATCAGATGCTTTTGGTGTTGAAGCAGAATCTGTCACGCCTTTAATATCAACACAAGTGCAATCATTGGCACCATCAGATGCTTTTGGTGTTGAAGAAGAATCTGTCACGCCCTTAATTTCTACTAAAGAAGAATCTGTCACGCCCTTAATTTCTACTAAAGAAGAATCACTAGCACCATCAGCCGCTATTATCGTCGAAGAAGAATCGGTTAAGCCTATGATTTCTACCCAAGAAGAATCATTGGCACCATCAGCAGCTACTATCGAAGAAGAATCTGTCACGCCTGTGATTTCTACCCATGAGGAATCATTAGCACCATCAGCTGCTTTTGCTGTTGAAGAAGAATCTGTCACACCTGTGATTTCTATCCAAGAGGAATCATTGGCACCATCAGCTGAATTTGTTGTTGAAGAAGAATCTGTCAAGCCTGTAATATCATCACAAGTGCAATCATTGGCACCATCAGATGCTTTTGCTGTTGAAGAAGAATCTGTCACGCCTTTAATTTCTACTAAAGAAGAATCATTAGTACCATCAGCCGCTATTATCGTCGAAAAAGAATCTGTCAAGCCTATGATTTCTACACAAGAAGAATCATTGGCACCATCAGCTACATTTGTTGTTGAAGAAGAATCGTTCACGCCTGCCATGTCTACCCAAGATGAATCATTAGCACCATCAACTGCTTTTTCTGTTGAAGAAGAATCTGTCACACCTGTGATTTCTACACAAAAGGAATCATTGGCACCATCAGCAGCAATTATCGTCGAAAAAGAAACTGTCAAGCCCATGATTTCCAATCAAGATGAATCAATTGCGCCAGGTGCTGCTGTTGTAGTCGACGATGAAACTGTTAAGCCCATGATTTCCAATCAAGATGAATCTATTACGCCAGCAGCGGCAGTTGTAGTCTATGAAGAAACTGTTAAGCCTGTGATTTCGACTCAAGAGGAATCTTTAGAACTATCAGTGGCAGCAGTTGTCGAAGAAGAATCCATCAAGCCTGTTATTTCGACTGAAGAGGAATCCTTATCGCCATCAGCATCTACTGCTGTCGAAAAAGAAAGTGTGAAACCTGTGACTTCGACTCAAGAGGAATCTTTAGAACCATCTGTGGCAGCAGTTGTCGAAGTAGTTTCCGTCAAGCCGGTAATTTCGACTCAAGAGGAGTCCTTATCGCCATCAGTATCTACTGCTGTCGAAGAAGAAAGTGCCCAACCGTTTACTTTGACGCTAGAGGAATCTTTAGAACCATCAGTGGCAGCAGTTGTCGAAGATGAATCCGTCAAGCCTGTTATTTCGACTGAAGAGGAATCTTTAGAACCATCAGTTGCAGCAGTTGTCGAAGAAGAATCCGTCAAGCCTGTTATTTCGACTGAAAAGGAGTCACTATCGCCATCAGCATCTACAGCCGTCGAAGAAGAAAGTGGCAAGCCTGTGACTTTGACGCAAGAGGAATCTTTAGAAATATCAGAGCCTGCAGTTGTCCAAGATGAATCCGTCAAGCCTGTTATTTTAATTAAAGAGGAATCTTTAGAACCATCAGTGGCAGCAGTTGTCGAACAAGAATCCGTCAAGCCTGGTATTTCGACTGAAGAGGAATCCTTATTGCCTTCAGCATCTACTGCTGTCGAAGAAGAAAGTGCCAAGCCGGTGACTTTGACGCTAGAGGAATCTTTAGAACCATCAGTGGTAGCAGTTGCCGAAGAAGTTTCCGTCAAGCCTGTTATTTCGACTGAAGAGGAATTTTTATCGCCATCAGCATCTACTGCTGTCGAAGAAGAAAGTGCCCAACCGTTTACTTTGACGCTAGAGGAATCTTTAGAACCATCAGTGGCAGCAGTTGTCGAAGAAGAATCCGTCAAGCCTGTTATTTCGACTGAAGAGGAGTCCTTATCGCCATCAGCATCTACTGCTGTCGAAGAAGAAAGTGCCCAACCGTTTACTTTGACGCTAGAGGAATCTTTAGA
>JAYRBW010126112.1:0-16519 GCA_036023295.1 Invenusta paracnida | reverse complement strand
TACTTAATAGATAATTACTCAACACTTTTAATCAATAGACACACCGGTAGCATTAATTAATTAACTTTATCATGGTCCATATCTGTGGGAACATAATGTACACAATAAATATAATATTAACTGATACGATTATATGTTTTTTTGTTGAGACATGTGAACAATTTATTCATTTATTTCAATAATTTCTGAAATAATAAGCAATCATTCGGAGTCCAATAGTAGATGATAAAAAGTTAATTGTAAGAATAATACAGATATTTAGAAAGAAGACGTTGTTAAACATTGATTTATTTGTATGATATTATTTCATTTGTTACTATTTTTTAAATTCATCTAAACTTGATTCTACTGTAGTTAATAATTTAATATGATTTAATTTATGCGTGTTTTAGATATTATGTGTTCATCCATATACACTAGTTACCTATTTATTTACATAATGCTTAATTAATACCTTTTTGATACAGATATAGGCTTATTTATATTGAATATTTCGAGTATACATGTGTCCCACATATGTACACTTTTGCGCTGCACATTTTCCGATTACTGTAAATACATATTTAAAATGCCTCGAATTCAAATGATAAATTATGTTTAAAACAACGTATTTACCTATTTTTAAAAATTCCAATTGGTGAACTAATTGTCTTTAGTTTTGAACGAGTTTTAAATCTAAGAAAATTTTCCTTGTCATATTTATTTTTAAAATTAATAATAAATGCTTACATAATTTCGACAACTTTAACATCATAAAGCATCCTACATATTTTACATTTCAATAAAAACTAATACGTTTTATTACGGAGAATTTTCATCATTATATTACTTTGATAAATGCATTGGTCAAAATATGGTACAATTACTAACACAATAGGTATTAATACAAATAAAGTATAATTATTTACAATTTACTTTGTAAATCATTGTACAATTAAAATGTGTAAAGTAACAACAACAATAACTTACAAAAAAGAAAATGTAACACCGAATGCAAAAGAAAAATAATATTATGGGCAACTATAAACACTTCAGACGCCAAAAAGACACTAAAACACTATAGAAAAGAGACAATCGATAATAAAGTTACTAAACAATGGACACTAAAGACACTAGACACAAGATACTAGACATTAGACAGTAGACACAAGGAACTAGAAAATAGACACTAAAAACACTAGACACAAAGTACAAAACACTAGACACAAGGTACTAGACACTAGACACAAGATACTTGACATTAAAGACACTAAACACAAGATACTAGAAATTAGACACTAAACACAAGATACTAGAAATTAGACACTAAACACAAGGTACTAGACATTAGACACTAAACACAAGATACTTGACATTAAAACACTAGACACTAGACATATACAATAGACAATAAAACACTAGACACTAGTCACAAGGTACTAGACTCAAAGTACTAGATACAAGATACTAGACACCATACACAAGTTACTAGACACTAGACACAATATACTGGATTCTAGACACAGAATACTAGACACAACATACAAGACAAAACATACTAGACACTAGACAAGAAACTAGACACTAAGCACTAGATACCACACACTAGACACAAGATACTAGACTCTAGACACTAGACACGAGGTAATCGACATTAGACACAATATACTAGACGGTAGACACAAGACACAAGATACAAGATACTGGATACTAGACACTAGATACTAAATATCAGAAACAAGATACTAGACACTAGACATAAGATACTGGATACTAGACACAAGACACAAGATACTGGATACTAGACACTAGACACATATACTAGACACAAGGATACTAGACACAAGATACTAGACACAATGTACTAGACATTAGACACAAGATACTAGACACTAAACACAAGATACTAGACACTAAACACAAGATACTAGACACTGGATACTAGACACTAGACACAAGATACTATAGAAACTAGATACTAGATACTAGACACTAGACACAAGACACTAGAAACAAGTTACTATACATTAGACACAAGACACTACACACTAGATAATAGATACAAAATACTAAACACTATACACAGAATACTAGACACAAGATACCAGATGCTAAAGATTAGATACTACACATTAGACACAATATACTAGACACAATATACTAGACACAAGATTCTAGACAAAAGATACTATATACTAGACACTAGATACTAGACACTAGGCACAATATACTAGACATTAGACACAAGACACTATACACTAGACACTAGACACAAAATACTAAAAACTATACCCAGAATACTAGACACACGATACCAGATGCTAAAGACAAGATACTACACTTAGATACAATATACTAGACACAATATACTAGACCAAAAATACTACACAGAATAATCCAGACACAAAATTCTAGACACAAGATACTAGACCATAGACACTAAACACTAGACACAAAATACTAGACATAAGATACTAGACACAAGAAACTAGACACAAGATACTAGACACAAGATACTAGACACAATATACTAGACACAAGACACTAGACACAAGATACTAGACACTAGACACAAGATACTAGACACTAGATATAAGGTAATAGACACAAGACACTAGATACAAGGTAATAGACACAAGACACAAGGCAATAGACACTAGACACAATATACTAGACACAAGATACTAGACTATAGTCACTAAACACTAAACACTAGACACATTATACTAGACACTAGACACAATTTACTAAACACAAGGTACTAGACACTAGATACAATAAATTAGACACTAGACACAAGGTACTAGACATACACAATAGACACTAGACATTAAAACACTAGACACTAGACACAAGGTACTAGACTCAAAGTACTAGATACAAGATACTAGACACCATACATAAGCTACTAGACACTAGACACAATATACTAGATTCTAGACACAGAATACTAGACACAACATACTAGACAAAACATATTAGACACTAGACAAGAAACTAGACACTAGACACTAGATACCACACACTAGACACAAGATACTAGACTCTAGACACTAGACACAAAGTAATCGACATTAGACACAATATACTAGACAGTAGACACAAGACACAATATACAAGATACTGATACTAGACACTAGATACTAAATACCAGAAACAAGATACTAGACACTAGACACAAGATACTGGATACAAGACGCTAGACACAAGATACTGGATACTAGACACTAGACACATAATACTAGACACAAGATACTAAATACCAGAAACAAGATACTAGACATTAGACACAAGATACTGGATACAAAACACTAGACACAAGATACTGGATACTAGACACTAGACACAAGATACTAGATACTAGACACTAGACACAAGATACTGGATACTTGACACAAGATACTGGATACTAGACACTAGACACAAGATACAAGATACTAGACACTAAACACAAGATACTAGATACTGGATACTAGATACTAGACACAAGATACTATAGATACTAGATACTAGATACTAGATACAAGATACAAGATACTAGACACAAGATACAATATACTGGATACTAGACACTAGATACTAGATACTAATACCAGAAACAAGTTACTAGACATTAGGCACAAGATACTACACACTAGACACTAGACACAAAATACTAAACACTATACACAGAATACTAGACACAAGATACCAGATACAAAAGACTAGATACTACACATTAGACATAATATACTAGACACTAGATACTAGACACTAGATACTTGACACTAGATACTAGACACTAGATACTAGATACTAGATACTAGACACTAGACACAAGATACTAGATACTAGACACTAGACACTAGATACTAGACACTAGATACTAGACACTAGACACAAGATACTAGACACAAGATACTAGACATTAGACACACGATACAAGATACAAGACATTAAACAGTAGATACTAGACACTAGATACCAGAAACAAGATACTAGATACTAGACACAAGATACTAGATACTAGACACTAGACACAAGATACTAGATATTAGACACTAGATACTAGATACTAGATACTAGACACTAGACACAACATACTAGACATTAGATACAAGATACTAGACACAAGATACTAGACATTAGACACACTATACAAGATACAAGACATTAAACACTAGATACTAGACACTAGATACCAGAAACAAGATACTAGATACTAGACACAAGATACTAGATACTAGACATTAGATACTAGACACTAGACACAATATACTAGACAATAGACACAAGACACTACACAATAGACACTAAACACAAAATACTAAACACTATACACAGAATACTAGACACAAGATACCAGATGCTAAAGACTAGATACTACACACTAGACACAATATACTAGACCAAACATACTACACACAATAATCCATACACAAAATTCTAGACACAAGATACTAGACCATAGACACTAAACACTAGACACATTATACTAAACACTAGACACAATGTAATAAACACAAGAAATTAGACACAAGACACAATAAATTTAGACAATAGACAATAGACACAAAATACTAGATACAATTTACTAAACACAAGAAACTAGACACAAGACACAATATATATTAGACACTAGACACTAGACAATAGACACAAAATACAAAATACAATTTACTAAACACAAGGTACGAGACACTATAGACATAATAAACCTGATACTCAACACAAGAAACTATACACAAAACACAAGAAACTAGACACAAGACACAAGAAACTACACACAAGACACTAAGGACACTATAAATTTAAAATAATAGAAACTAGATACTTAACACTAAAGGCACTCTAATTGCAATCGAAACCTATTTAAAATACATATGTAGTTTGCTAATAAAACAAAAGTATAATACACATGTTCGTCAATTATTCAGTTCTCTATTTATTATAAAAGCTCCAGTCTCTTATAAACGCCTCTGTAAGCGGACAGCAACTTTAATAACATATTTTAATTTTTTTTAAACAATAGAACATTTAGTATTCTTCGTCGTTGTACTTGTCTAAATAATATACTCTATCTTTTAGACGCACTCCTATATTAATATATAATTTATAACTAATAAATTAACTCTTTTGTTTCATTTTTAAAAATACGCAAGATGTTTTACAACAAAATCACATTTTGTTCAGAGCAAGAAACAAAATTTTATATGATTACTATATTTTTTAAAGACTGAAATTATGTTCATTAGTTACCTTTATTCAAAGAAATATTGCAGATATATAGAATCTATATATAACATGAACTAAATGTTTTATTATTTGAGCATATATATGTTTTATATTTTGATATAAGCCACATCATGTGTACTTTAATAAGAAACCAAATATTGGCTACAAGGTATATAACTAAAAAACTGATCGTAAAAAATAAAATATATTTTGAATGCATATATACAAATAAAGTAGAAATTTCATTATGTCTGTAGATATTTGTGTGTTTTTAATACATTACAAATACATACTGATTCCATATTCCAAGTAATAAAAGTGATATCTTAAAGTGGTGGCCAAGTGTGTTTGACTCTTCCCTTCAAATTCGAAGTTAGCAAGTTCGAACAGTTGTACATACCTACTCCTGACTAAATAACAAGCAGATTTGCTCTATAGCATTGATATAATTATCGATTGATGAGTTTAAGCCTAGGTGACTAATTAATTGTGTATATATACCAGTAAAACTTATACACAATATACCTTATATATTAATGATAGAGAGGTAAGCCACATATACATATAATATATCTATATATCTGTATATATATACAAATATGACAAAAGTGAACTTTACGAATTCTGTATAATATATGTTCAGAATAAAAAAATATATAAACATTTATAAGTATTACCATTTTCAAACAAATCTTATATTAGGTAAACACCTTCATCTAATATTCCTTGTTATGTAATTAAATTTACATTCTTTTAAATGATTGACACATACTAAGACATAAAACATAATAATATTTCTATCATTATTTTTTATATTTTAAACTTGTATATAAAATTATCATATACATTATTATAATATTATAGCACGAGAACTACATCAATCGTATTGAAAAAATAATAATTTCAGTCACCAAATTTGTCTATGATGATCTTAAAAATACGAGTGACGAGTAATATGACAAGTGATATGACATGTGACTTTTCCACCAAAATTTACGACTTTTTCCATGTACAAAAAATATTTTTAATATGAACTATTTGTTAGATATTTTAGTAGGTATATTACACGAATATTACATGTATAATTATAGATGTACTTATTACTCTTATAGTATAATACTTGAATGCACTTGTATAATATGAATATTTGCTGTGAATATGAAATACTTAATTTAAAGTAGACTAAATGCTATTACAGAATATAACAAAACATAATGTGCTTTAAACTTATGACTTATTTTAAAATTTTAAAATTTTACATAAAACAAAAGAGAGACAATATATTTTCTAATGTTTTGAAATATATAGAAAGTCAACATATGAGATAATAATATAATTTTAAGAATAACTGACATACTTATCTTAATATATATATTTACATTTAATTGTCTTGCTCTTTAGTATAAATTCTATGGGAATTACATGCTAACTAATAATTACTACTATTCTTTATGAAAAATATTAACAAATAAATAAATTGAAATAATAACAAAAAATTAAATATAATAAAATTACAAAACTGGTTTGTTCATAGACTTTATGTCTAACTACCAATGCGTTTTAATGCATATTAACGACATGACTTTAATTAACTCTACATACTTTTTAATTATAAAAATATTTTTCAGGCAAAAGTACAGTATAAATAGTATATATATAATATATACAACAACACTTAAATAATTCAGAAAAATACACAACAACCAAATTTTTTGATAATGCAATTTGAAGAACATTAAATAATTGTGTCTGTATACTCCTACTGAAAACCTAATTCAAGATTCTACCCACACATACATGAAATAAAGTATACTCTCTATATATTTCTTAGTCAGTATCGAAGCAAAATGTCGATCGAGATGATAGAAAGTCCATTAAACATCTCTTTTGCATTATAAGTGCAATTCTGCTACTGTGTACCAGACGTATTTCTACACATTGCGTAAATGGGGAACGCCCAGCACAACTTATAATGTAGTGATGTGTGAAGGAAAGATTCTTCTCCTATATTGGTTCTGTCTTTATCTTGTTCTTCATGTTGTTCATCATTATCGTTAAAATGAGATACTGGAATAAAGGAGAGAGAGACCGATAGGATGCGAAGACGCATACTTGTTACCAGTCTGTGATAGGCACATATAATTACATTGTTATTATCTTACAGACAGGTTTCCATTGTTGGTGATGTAGTTAGTTGGTAGTTGAAGTAAGACGAAACTCTATTAGGGAAGCAGAAATTGATATCGGTGTAAGATAGTCGGAAAAGTGTGTCGGCCTCCATACATGTAGGTGGACGGTCCATATGCAAATATTGATTTGTATTTGATTTGACTGAATAATATTGTTTTCTTTTTGCACATTACTGAAATCCTTTCTATTAAAGTGGATACTTCAACTGATAAGGATATTCTGGTAAAACCAGTAAGTATATGGTTCGTAAGATTTCAAAATCAAATTTTTTCCTTTTAATATGCAAGTATTTTAAATTTTTATTTCTGATATATTTTTGATGCTATAATAATTATAAGTAAAATATTATGAGTTATGAGGATATATTTTCTTTTATTATACAAAAAAAAAATTTTTTATACTTCTTTAGAGAAGTAAATTGTATGAATAACTAAATAATAATTTAATAAAAATCTACAAATATAGTGAGCTTTAATATTAATTATTTTTCCATTTATGTATACATATATAAACTATATGAAACAATTTGACAGCGGACAAAAAAATGTCATCCTTCCTCGAATGAGAAACATAACCTTTTAAGAGCCTAATTTCGACTATTGGCTCGATCAGAATCCTACATAGTTTTGCAGATAACCATATGATGTTATCCTAAGCTCATTTGAACTATAAGTGTTCCATCCATATTCAAAATATACATGTGAAAATATTTATATTTATATTTCAAGAACAGTTATACTATCTAAAATACCAGTATATACATGTTTATCATATTTCTTACCTTTTAACCTACATACACAAATTGATTGACTTAGAGTATTACGTTAAGCAGAAATATTATATTAATTTAAGTCATATTCAAATACATATCGAAGAACATGATCTACATAGATAATCCAATATGGCGTTTTAGACAACGTGATTGTACAAAATATGAAAATAATATTGTACATTTTTTGCGGTAACAGCAACTATTAAAAGCTTCTAAAATATTGAGTATTATACGATTTCTAAAAATTATCAAGTGGTATATATATATATTTTTTTTATTAAAAGATTAAACAGTCAAATGTTCCTGTTTCATATTATATTGCAGTAAAAATATTACAAGGAAATAATATAATGGAACTATGTTTTGCTTTACCAATAAGAATGTTAAATTTTTTAAATTATTAAAACTTTATTGGAATATTAATAACACACCTTTATACAAATAATGCTATAAACATATTTCAATTATGTTGGGTGATTATAATTTTTAATTTTATTCCAGTTAAGTATAAGTTATATTCAATTTTGTTTGCTATTATTTTGACTTGATAATGGATTGTTGTTTTAAATTGACGTAATTTTAGTGTTTAAACTAAAATCTACCAGAAATGTTCTGTTATATATTTATATAGTTAAAATATTGGACGTTTTCCTTATAAAAATAAATTCTAAAAAATAAAATGATTTTAATTAAATTTTGTACATGTTAGCAACTGTATGGAAAGAGAACTTTATATTGATTGTCACGGAATTACTTCCTTCAAATATCAAATTAATAAATTCGGAAAATTTATTAATACGTCTGACTATCTGGTCTATCTAAAATTTAAATTATAAAGTCATAGGAAATATATAAGTAACAGGAAATAACGTGTAACATATAATCTATAATCACCACATTTCTCTGTGCGTTTTGTCTTAGATACTGAAAAATGTTGATTATTTTCTACATTCAATAGATCGTTAGATTATTTAAAAACCAGAACTCGTTGCAGTTTCATGTGAATTATAATTAACAATATACTTTATATTTTCGCAGCTATTCAAAGAAACTATTTAAATGTCATGTCTTAAAAAAATGTTTCTCGATATAATTTTTTTTTAATTATATATATATGCGTTTGGTTTCATTCCATGGGCATGACAACCGTGAATGTCATGACGATGTTAAAATTCCCGATAACTTTCTAATTAAACATGCAATTTTTAAAGGCTGTTTCTAAACACCGCTTCAATGAAAAGCAAATGAATGGAGTAACGAAATCTGTCCCGCAGATAATAATGTGGTTATTTACCATGCATAAGCTATGTATGTGAGCAATTATAACAAATGGAACCAATGTAATCTATTACTATTCTATTTCTATGACTAATGAATTTCATTTCATGTGCGTATATATTTTATCAACATAAAAAGATTAATCAATTAGCTCTGTGTTGTGTGCTCGATATATTTATAGGTCACCTCACAATCACGATTGAATTAGATTGGATTGATTGCAGATTGACGATAGATATACTATTCTAATTATGATTGACACATCGCCGCAAAAAATCTTTGCAGACTAACAAACTAGGTCAATCTTATCAAGATTGGATTGATTTTATAGAGATTGTATAAATTCATTCGAAAAGATACTGAGGTGTTTATAAAGATCAATATAAAAATAGGATATAAAAGGTTATATATATATATTAAATAAACCAATTTTGCTATTTCAACTTAGTTTTGACTACAAGTATTTTCAGTTGTATTGGCAAATTTATATCGTAATCAAATTATTGTAAATTTTTATCATAAACAAAATATTGTAAATTTATATATAATATTTAAATAGGCAAGACAAATATAATTTCTAATTCTTTTATTTTATATTGTAAAATTCCACGATTGTATTAGAAAATTTGATGCATAAAATAATATGTTGAATAATAAAAATGTTTTTTTATTACCCAAACAGTGCATATTATTTGCATCAGAAGTGAGTATTTTATACATATTATATATCTCTATATATTTTATAATAATATTAATAACGCAATTACCAGCCGAATACAATATGAAAAAATAATGTATTATATTTATATTTAAGTGTAAGTGTAAGTATAAGTGTGACATACTATACGATATTTGCATAGATATTTCGAAACATTCTAATCCTATCCACCTTCTGAAGTTATTTCGATTAGAAAACGCTTGACGAGTGGGTGATTGGATAAGTCCTGTATGTTAAAGCAACATAAGATAAAATTGAAAGAGGTATAAAATGCTACGGTCAAGCATTTTCCAACCGTGATTGAAACGCGATTAAACTCTAGCTGTCAATAATTTCCCGAGAAAGAATGAGAGTAATCGGATTGAAGAAAAAACTTCACAATTACAATTTAGATTGAAACTAAGTCATTATTAATGCGATTTTATTGGACAAAAAGTAAATAACAGGTGCCACTCAAAGAAATGTATAAGTGCACGATCAATTTAATTTAAACTAATCTAATTCGATTGTGAAGTGATCTATTATGTTATCCCTATTATGCACTCCATGAATCAAGTAAAAATTAATATATTTTTATTTCCGGGTCCTGTTGCGTTAACATATTGAATTCTATTCACCCTGCGATGGTGCGCGATTTTGATAATTAAAAATATATAAAAACATACTTTTATACAGAACCAAAATGAAAATACTAACGTTATTACGACTTGTGCGGTGCGATGGGAACGATACTAAAATCAGTCTAATAAGAAATAATAAATAATAATAAAAGTGCTAACAAGCAGGATAAACATAAGTCATATCCACATTCATACATTGCACTAATGTATTTGCTCTCAACAATCAGTTTTAACTAAATTAATCCTGCGTCTGGCATATTTCTTATGTTTCTGTTGCAAGAATAAAATTGGCGCTCTTTTGAATTAGTTAAAATAGTGTTTCTGTCAATATATCTAAATTTGTTTGTAATTGTATATCAATTAAAGACATTCTGCTAATTAATTTATACTAATATTAAACGATTGTATTATTGAATAAATAAACCACAAATTATAAGATATCGACACTAGAAAATAATTTATTTGATTATAATTTACATTTTAAAAAACTTTTTCGCGAAATTCAATATGCCTGTTTTGGTCATTTTTACCACCATTTCGATCAGAAGTAAAAGTGTATGACGGTAGCACGCTATCAAACCTTTTTACAGTGCCACTTAAGTTCGCTTATTTTTTTGTATATTTTGATTTTGTATTCTGTTGATTCTGGCTTCAGTTAATGTTAATGGCAACCACAGGCATGACTTAACATTCTTACATTTTCTAGACCATACTTTATATAAAGCTTAGTAGATTTTTGGACATTTTCCCATCATTTTAGATATTCGTAATTTTGTTGCTGTTTGAAGGTTGTCATGTGACGACTTTCATTTATTATTTTGCAATAAATTATTTAGCAATATTTGTATTCCTCTCGTGATATTTATTCATTAGACCTACTCAACATGATCTTAAAGTATTTTTTTTAATATTCCCAGAATTGACGGAGAAATAGACGAATATACCTATAAACTTTTTATGACGTTTTTGAAAATTAAGCCTCATATTGAAAAAATCATAAAAAAGTATTGTTTGTTTTTATAAAATATTGCAATAAAAATGTATTACAATCAACCATGAGTATTATTTTGTACGATTTCGACAGTTTATTGTGTCATTTTCGAATTTTTTTATAGCTATTTCAAAAAATGATTAAAAAAATTTCAACTTTCAATTACTGCATTTTATTCATTGTGGTTACTACTATGTTTGTAGTATTATTCTATGAAGTGTAAGAAGTAAGAAGTAAGAAGTAAGAATGTAAGCCAAATATGTATAAGAAAATGACATTTATGACATTCAAAACATTATTTTTAAATATTTTTAAAATTTGTAAATTTTAACATTTTCACATGGAAATTCGAACATATCATGTAAATACAAATATTTAATAATTGCGCAATATTCTTTAGAACTTCTGCTTCAACTCAGAAAAATATTTGATAATTAGAAAGGGTGCGCATACTGAGAAGGTTAAATGCTAAAGGTTTACCGATATTTTAGATCTTTGAATTTATTATAAATTTTATTTTGCGCATAAATATCTAAATTGACATTATCTTATTTTATAAGCTATTTGGCTTATATTCTATACAAAATTATTTTTTTATCGTAAAATACTTCATAGAATAATACTACAAATATATTATTCATGATAAAAGTATAAATGTATAAAAAAGTATAAACACAATGAATAAAATGCAATAATCTAAAATAGTCACATGACGACTCTCGCCCTTGGTAGTCAAATTGCTAACCTTATGTTTTTGAGTCCAAATTTTGAGCTAAAACATATGAGACCAATATTTCAAACGGCATAAATGTATTCTATAAAGATATAGCGATACATGCAAGCACGAAAATATGTAATCCTTTCTACAAAAAAATTTCTTTTAAGAAAATTATAAAAAATAGCACTTTTTTGCAACAACTAAATTTTTTTATTCATCTCTTTACTTTATCAACTATTTTATCTAAAATTTTTACACCAAAAATTTCTGAAAATAACATAGAAAACAAATGTATGCTCGTTTTTAGAAATATAAATAGTATTTATACCAAAGAAATAGCATAAAAACCACTGTCGTCACATGACGATTCTCGCCTCTCTCGGTAAATCGTTTTTCTAGCCCTTCTAGTGTGAACATATTCTAAGAAGCTTTTCTTTTGTGTTCTAGATGCAGATTTGTTTAGCCGTATTTTTTATGTATTTATTATTTTGTTGGTCTTCTCAACTATATATATATATATATAGTTGTATATAGTTATATATATTTATATATGTCGTATAAACATATAAATAATTCTATTTCAAGGAGCAACACAAAATATAAAACATGTCAATACATTCTCTGAATATATACGTACTATTTCTTCACTTTAAAATAAATAATAGTAGTTAGCGATTAAAAGTACCTACTTTTCAGTTTTTACACTCATGAAATGAAATGTTAAAATAAAAAATCAATAAAATGCCACACCATTAAACGAACTGTTTGTAACGATATCAGTTTACACAAAAGAGACTGCTTTTAAAGAGTCTTTAGACGCAAACTAACACACCAGAACAATTCTTACTTTCTTAAGTCTGCAACAGTTAACAATACTTTTTTGTAAAACAAAAATAATCAAATATGTCATTTGTTAAAGAAGTTATGTAAGAAGAATCTAAATTTCATGGTGTAATGACATCGGATTATAGAAGTCTAGTAACATGAGTGCACATTTGTCCAAATTATATATTAAGGAATAATTGAGAATGTAACATATTAAATGTGTATTTATTGGAATGTTTTATAACAACGATTACAATTTTTAGATTGGATTGAATATTATGCATTCTGTTATTTTTATTAAAAAATTATAACTTTAAAATTTAACTAAGTATATATTTTTCTTATTTATGCGATTTTTTAAAATCGAATTACGATTACAAATGGAATAAGTCTTTCAAACCAAACTACCACCAAATATGAGGTATATTTTCTCTACTAATCGATAATAGATGATCTATTAGTATATATAAATATGTATATATAGACACAGTCACATTAATAAACATTTTTCATTATAAAAATGTGTAAGCTTGACGTAATATAAAGATATTATACATATTACACCAAAATAAATTCAGAAAAAACTACCTGAAAACACAATAATATATTTAGCAAATTAAAAATTATATTTTTATTTCAATTAATTTCTTTATTGAAATGATTCTATGTTATTTTTCGCTTTGCCCCTTCTTCTTCGCTTAAACTTGTAAATACAAATTAAATAAAAATGAGTAGGTGTTTTAATTAGCAAATAAGAAATTATACATTAATAGTTTAATTCCTTAAGCATTTACACTGAAATACAATGATCAATTATATTGATTACATTGAAATACGCTGGAATTTATTTAAACCGAAATCCAATGTGCAAATTATAAAGATTAAATCTAATAAAATTCTCAATTTGATCAAGAATTTCGAATAATATATATATTATCATCCTATGAATGTATTTGTATTTGTATTTGTATATTTATATAAATATAAATATACATTTTTAAGTACGAAGGGAGGTCAATAAGTTACTACAATTTATATATTGACGAAAGAAATTAAGAGGAACTTCCGGCCAAAGTGTATTATGAAATATCATTATTATAGCACATTTATTCTGCAGGACAATCTTCTTTGGCTGCAGTTTATAACCTTAATAAACATATTCAATAGATGTTAACTAAATTTAATGTATTAATCACAAAAAGTCAAATGGGAACTTTTCTGCTTTGTCAAATTAATGACAAAGAAAATAATTACCGCAATTTCAAGTTAAACCATTTTTTTAAATTTTCTTTCACTCTGTTTGTATATAATTTTAAAATACAATTTTATCATTTTGAAGCCTGTGTACCCTTCAAAATAGGAGTCGTCTCGAAATTAAGAGGAACATAATTTGATAAGAGTGACGGAACTGTTTTTGCCCAATTACAGTTGAATTATCATCTTACATTTTATCCGATTGCGTTTATCATTACTTGCATTAGAAACAAAGAGAGACTATTAACAGCTGATTAACAATATTACATATTTGATAAAGTTAGAAGAACAGAGCTAGCTACAAAACCTTTAAATAATCTAGTTGACTGGATAGATATAATTAATGACCTGAAGTGATGGAGTTGATTACCTTCACATGTAAGTTTTTACTAGCAGAAAATAAATGTTATATCATATGTTAAAATTTTAATTAAATTTTAAACTAGACTTTTAAAATTTTTAGATGTATAATTGTGAAAATTCCAATTATTCACATACAATTTCGCTACACGTGAATTACTAGCGGGCCACTAGATTTACGAAAGGCTAAAATGTTTACTGTTTTATATTTATTATCTATTGTTCCAAACTTACATTAATCTCACCCATGCACAACTTTTTCTCAGCATACCAGTCATACCTCCTTGAGTAACTACTACACTGAGATAACCAGAATGGCCGAAACAAACAATACTGGCGGAAGTAAAGACGAGAGTTTTGATCCGGCGACCGGCGTTAATGACATCAGTCTGCATCTTCGTGACATAGTCGAAGGCATCAACGATGAATTCAACTTTGAAATGATTGAAGACCGCCTTCCCGATCGAGATATCGAGTTGTCTGTTGACGAGCGGAACTATCTACTTGCTGTGGAGCGTGGGGATGCTGCCACTGTCAAGGACATCATAAAGGTGATCAGTATGGTAACGTGACTACATGTTGACCAAAAATTCTACATAACTATTATTCAGTATCTTACTAATAAATAAATAAATATGCGTTATCTGTCTATTACCCTAAAAATTATGTCTAAAAATCTATTTGCACCAAATGCATGTGGATGTGTCGCAGAGAGTCAAAAGAAATTAAGCATGTTTAAAGTTTTAAGGTTTTAACACGCAAAGTGCGTTGCGCTGCTTGAAAAGTGAATTGCCCATAACGTCTTATATTATTCACATTTTTGACGCGTCGAGTCGTATGTGCTCAGGTAAATGTTCTAGGTCTTAAGTCAGATTTAAAAATGGTCAAATAATATCATTATTTGGTGTTAAGTGTTTTATAAGCATTAAGTTATAAGTTCAATTCTATTTATGTACTAATGGACCATCATTACCCGATAAAGAGGAGTCATCTATCATTTGCTACAGTAAAGAAAACTAACATCTAATGTTGAATAAATTTTTGCAATAAATAAAACTTATTTTATGTATAATAAGAAATGAGTGCTCCATATTTGTCCGATTTTGTCTAATACACTTAACACTTTTTATAAAAAACTTTTGGAAAAATCATAACATCTCCAGCTTTACTTGACCTCTATGATTTATTATTATTTTGTGGGAGAATGGATGAAAATTGAACTACACTCACCTTATTACTTGCGAAATGACGTTTGTTACTTTGGTATTAGTAAACATAATGCTACTACTTAATAAAGATTCTATATTTATTATCGTATATTAGTAAATGTGATAGCCATAAAACATATATCTATATATGAATATATTTGGCGTTTATAACCTAAAATAATATATTCTTTTTGTTCTGCCTGATAATATATTGAATATAAATATAATTTTTAATTAATTGTACTGATTTAAATTCTTAATTTATTTTGCGTCATGTTAAATAAATGTTTATAGTAGTAGGTTGGGGTATTTCCAGAACAAAGACCCACTGCCCCCCCAGCCCCCCCTGCCCCCCCTCGCGTCCAATCAGAATCGAGACAGCGCTCAGCCAA
>JAYRBW010126101.1:0-16521 GCA_036023295.1 Invenusta paracnida | reverse complement strand
AAATTAACTTCTAACTTCTAAGTACAGTAGCGGGTGCCTAAATATGAGTGATTCAAGCAGTGATGAAGAAAATCAGCGCAATCCAAGGAATTTTAAGGAACGAATTAATTTTGAAATGGATGAAAATTTTTTTAAGGAGAGGTTTAGGCTTGACGTGAATATGGTTGATTTTCTTGAGGATCGCCTACATGTTCTGCTGCGGCACCCTACGGCGAGGAACTACGCTCTTAACACCCGAGAACAAATTTTATTGACTTTAAGATTTTTAGCCGATAATGGCTTTTATCACCTAACTGGCGACGCGCATGGTGTGTCTAAGGCGACGGTTACTCGTACAGTACGCAGGACTGTATTAGCCATAAACAATGAATTATACAATGAAATTGTGAAGTTTCCAGATGCTCCGGAAAACAACACTAGACGTTTTTTTGATATGGCTCAAATTCCGAGTGTATGTGCCTGCGTTGACGGATCATTAATTACAATAAAAGGCCCTAAAGAAAATGAAGCCCAATTTGTGGATCGTCACGGAAATCACTCTATAAATGTCATGTTCGCGATATCTGCCAATTACACAATTAGGTAAGTGTAGTTAAAAAAACACGTCATTTGAAGCATTTTTAAAAGCAACTATATAAATGTATCTTTCAACTCTCCAACATTTGGTTCCGATTCATTTATATTATTATTACAGTTATAAAAATGATTTCCTATATCAGTATGACGGGTGCGGCGCTTTATGGTCGGAAGTTATGGCACAAACTCGATAAGGCAATGTATAGGCAACGCTTCAATTGGGATCTCGGCGCGATCAAAAAGTCGAAGCAATCGATTGAGGCGCGTAAGATGAATATTACTTCATTAAACATAGAAACAGTCAGATAGCGGGGAAGGGAGGACAATTAATGTTGCGCGAGTCATTTGGGAATACTAGCCAGCCGGAGTACAAGATGTGGGTTCCCTTGAATGTATTGATTTCGTGGAATGGAGAAAGGAGGGAGGGGGCGGCTGTGGGATAATGAGAATTGATGGCTAGGCAGATGGATCGAGATAAAATGGTTCGATTGATGTGTCGTAGAAAGTGAGCAAATGAGGCATGTTTCTCGAAGCGCCACCCTCCGCTGAGATATATAAGCGGGGATAAATAAAGTTGGTACAATAAAGAAGTACAGTTTAGTATGGGTTGCCTTAATGCGTGGTGGTTATTGGAAATGAAATGCTGTAGAGACGTGCAAAGAAAAGGTAAACACTCACCGACGATCGCGAAGATAGAGAACTACGTCCTGAAAAGAAGGAAAGGAATAAATAAATTGTAAAATATTTAAAAACTTGTTTTTTTATGAAAGATAAAAATATTACTATTAAATAATTAAAATTGTAATTATAAGCGATGAAAGACAATCGTGATGTAGAGTTTGCTGATGATCAATGAAAGTGAAAAGCACTCTTACCCGATCGATTTCTTATGGAATCTTGAGGGCCAACGGCTTTTTTGAGTTTGCAGAGTAGGCCATCTTGTCGGAAGTGATAATGATCCACCAACTGAAGGAGAGAGATAGACAGACAGATAGAGAGACAGGTAGAAGATGACAGACAGACAGACAGAAAGAGAGACAGACAGACAGAGAAACAGACAGAGAGAGAGACAGACAGACAGACAGAGAGACAGAGAGACAGACAGACAGACAGAGAGAGAGACAGACAGACAGAGACGGATAGAGAGACAGACAGAGAGACAGAGAGAGAGAGAGACAGATAGAGAGACAAAGACAGACAGACAGGAGTGACAGATATACAATAAAAAGGCAGACAGGCAGAGAGAGAGAGAAACAGAGAGAGAGACAGACAGAGAGACAGGAGTGACAGATATACAATAAAAAGGCAGACAGGCAGAGAAACAGATATAGAGAGAGAAATTACCTCGATGAGTGTGTCGAAGTATTTTCCGCCTTCGATGGAAAGCTTGTTCATGCGTTGCTCGATCTTGTAATGTTTGGGTTCCGCCTGGTACGAGAGACTCAAGACAAAACTGGAATCTTCCTTCCGATAGCGAACTCTGATTGGTCAATTGATATGATTGGGAAGAGACAGAAGGGCTGATAGAACTTTTCATCTCATGATATTTATCAACCCGCTACTCTACTTATGACTCATTTCGAAACCATATAGTAAACTTTAAAACATTCTTTCGTACATTATTCTACCAAAATAATATTATCTGCTGTGATATTATAGCACCGTGTTATTTACTTTAATATTAATGTATTATATGAGCGATATTTTCGTATTATTTAAAAATGAACATTTCTCTCTAAAATGCAAACGTGTGTATTTTACGATACTCTTAAATATCTGCGCATATGCAATAATAATTTGTTCGTTATTATCAATCACGAAATAGAACTAGATTAAAGATTTATCGATCTGGTCATGGTTTTCATTAAAACTTGACTAATCGGGGATTTTAACTATACACAAAATTATTTCATATTCGTTCATAAACAATGGCTTTAAAAAATGCTATCTAAACTAAGTAAAACTTAGACTGTAAAATCAGAGACAAGAGACAGCTACAAACATGAATTGGAGACATCAGTTGAGACAACACTGAACTGTATTCTGTTTTATGTGAGGCGAAAACGAAATCTGCGATAATTTGTGCTTCTCCGAGAGCGTCAAATGATGTATGCTTAACCGTGTATGAAGGCGGATAATAAAAAGAGGGTGAAAATCGGTTGTTTGACAAGCATTAGAGACGACAGCGAATGGATTAGACGCGCTCATTGTTGTCAAAGACGAGGATAAATTGATGAGACAGCGAGAGAGAGAGACTGGGAGACAGGAGGGGAGACTTAACAAGATATACACACAGTCACGTAGGGCCGGCTTGTTCCCTTACAGTCAAAGATCGTCATTCTTTCGATATAAGAACGATCACGTCATCCTGGCTTAATACCAGACTGAAGCAGCCTTCTTTCAACTTAAAAGTAAACAGCGCTACATTTGAAAACAGTGATTTTTAGCTGGAAATGAATGTTTGTTTATATGCCTACTGGATATAATGTAATGTGTGGTGTAGTCTTACTAAGAATCGGAGAAGATAAAGCGCTATACAAACCGAAAGCGGCTAGCGTCATAGAGTTTATTTCAAGTTGTTATACATAGCTGCTAGTATTATAGTGCACTGATGAAGTAAAGCGAAAACGTATTTCATTAAACTATTAATCGATATAATATATATAAATATTTGTTGAATAAATTCCTCTCAGAGATAAAATGTTATAAATAAAAAGAAAAACGATCGGTTTTCATAATATTGCGAAATAGTTGGCCAATGCTTTCCTGGCAGCCTCTACGTCAAATGGAAACCGGTCGGATGAAGTAAGGAAATAATAAACACGAACATAAATAATTAAAAGCGACAAGACATGATCACTCCAAATTAAGTAATGAGAAGAGCAGAGTAAACAGACGGAAAAGCCAAATTGTTATCAAACTCTTGGTGTACACATGATACGAAAGAATGACCAAAGCCGCCAAAATGTATCATTTAATGCGTTCATTATATTGATTATGTGTTCATAGAGAGTTCATATTCATCAAATATATGTTTCCGAGAAGTAAAACGTAACTAAATATCCCCAATTTGCCTACAAAGTATTAAATAGCCCAGGTTTTCCAGGAAAATTCCCCAAAACACATGGGAATAAAGGTCGCCATTCAAGATCTGTCTTGTCAGCCTGAAACACTTGACAAGAACCCACTCTTCTGATAATGATTACACTTCTTCAATAATGATATTAATATCGATTGATTCTATAATAATTTACAGAACAATGCCTCTGAATAGCGGCGTTATCACCGCGAGGGGGGGGGGCAGAGAGGAGAGAGAAGGGTTTGGCACGATTGGCGGAACAATGGAATGAACCAGAAGAGAAGGGGGGAGAGAGAGGAGAGGAGCTACCTCGGCTGCCCAGAAGGGGAGCAATGGAGACTCCACTTCAGAGCGACATTGAGTATCAAAGCCATAATAATTGGGGATAGATTATTTCATTATGAATGTTGCCAAATCAAAGATAGACAGACAGAGAATGATCGCACCCTCCCCCCCCCCAAGCAAGCAGAGAAGTGTATCGATCGATATTGATTGGGTAGAGACTTGATTAGCGACCATCCCTGACTTGTATTATACAGTAAAGAGTTAGCGAAGAGAAGAGGACAACAACAAGCTAGCTAAGGCTGGTTCCTCCTTTGTCAGACTGAGGTTTGTCTGTGTGTGTGTGTGTGTCTGACAACCTCTCCCCATGCCAATTTATGCATATATCGAGCGAGGAATTATCGTAACCAAGAGAAGCCTGTTAGAAGACTGCCAGAACTGCGGTTCCGGTTCAGAATGTACAGTGTTGGGTGTTTCTAAGAATGGAGACTCATTGGACACCTCACAGTTAGCATGGTGTCGAAGCGTCATCCCACTCGCTGTCCTCATACTGCAGAATAATTAGCAAGAAACGAGAGTGCCGGAAAACATCATTTCATTATACAATAACAAGAAAGGAAAACTAATGATGCGAACATATTATGGGACCGGCCGCCAGACATTAATGGAAATTGAGGGTCGCCCCGCCTATTAAAAAGGGATTTCTCACACGGAAGCATGACCAGCCTCTAGAATAGTAGACTTTATTTGAGTCTAGGAAAGTCTTGTCTCCCTGTTTTGGGTTACAATAATTAATCCACAAAAAAAAGCACGAAACAGACGCATCTCTTAAATGGACTCTTGTCTTGAACACACTGCAGAAATGAGGCTGAGCAGCAGCTGAAGGTCATCGAATGTTTGTGGAGGCTAAATTGAGGCAGTGATGAGCCGCGCATGCCAGCGCATAATATGGGACTCCTTTGACAGTGAGGCGCATGTGTTGAGTTCAGTGTAATAGGACACCGAATTAAGGTTGGTCCGGCCGGGAGTGAGTCCTTCACTAATTCAATTCATCAAGATAGAGCGAGATAGAGCGGCCGTACAATGCTAGTCTCAATCTCTCTCGTTCGCTTTCTCTCTCTCAAGGGTATTGTCCCAATTTTAGACTGCAGACATCCTCCAGGCAACCAGAGAGCTTGAAAGAGGGGAGGAGAGAGAGTGAACGTTGGAAGGGAGTGTTGACAACTGTGTCTAAGTTGATTTTGTTTGTGGATCAGACAGCGGGAGTATAGAACTCATAGAAATAAATTAATAACAACGTCATAGAGAGAAGGGAAATGTGCTCAACATATCAGACAGGTTTACTCGAGGCAAAACTAGTTCATAGACAGGAAAGCTTTCCTAGTTATATCGCGCAATCTCGACTATCTGGACAGCTGTCGAAAACCGGCTTCCGCTGCTTGAATCGCCTGAAACTGGAAGGCTTAAAGTCTTGATAATGTCTCGATAAGGAATGCTCGGATCAGGTGCGATAATTTTAGATTTGAAAATTCTATAGTTATATCTCGCCGCCACCTCTATCAAGTTATGTAAGCGCTGTTAAGAATACGTATTCGAAGCACTGAGTTAATTGTACAACATAAACATTTAAACTATAAATCTATCCATTTGGTGGCAGTAGCCAAGTGTAGCTTAGGTCTTGCAGGCTAAATCCATATTTAGAAGAGAAGCGTCGCATAATTTGAACTACAGGCGGGATACAAGGAGAATGTTCAAATCAAATATACCACAAGCATATCTTATCGAGACATTATCGAGACTTTAACGGCACCATTTCCAGGCGATTCCAGCAGTGAAAGCCGTTTATCAATAGCTGCCCCAATAACCGAGCTATCGCAAGTTCTAGGAGGACCCCTTTTCCTATCTGTCAAGTGTCAAAGGAGACCTGCGTTGTTGCAATCGATTTCCACAAGTTTCCATTTGTATGCATAGTATAGCAGGCTAACTAATCGCCTAAAGATGCAGTTAAAATAATAGAATAACAGGTTGAATCTGATCACACAAAAAGTAGATTAGGTATATCGTACTTCTTCAATCTGGCTAGTTGGCGGGGTTGCTGTTGGCTGTATGTGTATGCAATCCTGCCTTCACGGTCCTGTGGAAAGCGACAGTGGCACGCAAGAGAGAGAGAGAGAGAGAAAACTATAAACAGGTTGCACTTTAGGGAGGCGAGGAGGAGATGTCCAGTGAAAGACGGATCAGAATGCTGCTTGGGACAGCTTGCATCAATAAGAATATTAAGCTGCACATTCCGTGGTGGCCTGCCTCTTGCTATACATGTATTAGGACGAACCATTACAACACGGTCGGTTGCTGTAAGTTACTCTTCTAATAACTTGGTATGAAGTTAGCGCGAGCGATAAGCCGACCTATAATTTTGATCCACCGCACATTAGACAAGCGATTATAAGCGCGTGTTAGCCACCCCCCGTCACTCCGAACTCATCCTCAAATCTCTCTCGCTCATAGGAGTACTAGCAGGCAGGCAGGACAGACTCTCTCAACCTTTGAACTTCCGTCCGCAACTTAAAAGAGGAACGGAGGCGCCATTCATAACTATTGAGTCGCTACCCCGCAAGCCATCGGTTGTTCATCCTTTGAGTCTAAATGAGCGGATGAAACACACACACATATACACTGACGGCGCGCTGTCATTCAAGAGAATCGAGAGATAAGAATTCCTCTAATCGCATCACGAGATGACAGCGTCAGTACAGCGTACATAACACACCAAAGTTCCAGATTGTCTCTATGGGAAACAGTTTCTTAGTTTATAGCCTTGAGAAGAAAGTGTCATTTCAACCTGAAAAGAACGTCGCATTATTTAGGACCTAAGAGCGGAAGACTGTGTTATTGAGTTGAACAAGAACTGAGTCAGTTGTGGCTTCGGAAATGGGATTCCCCCCTCCCAATCTCCTGAAAATATAGCTGAGGTAGCTGGCACCTATGAGAGAATTGGATATTCCATGCTACTAGCGTGTACCAGTTACTATCTGATCGGGGATAGCAGGACAGTCCTGTTTCGACACCCCTCGAGGGGTCTACAGCCCTCGTACTGTTGCAGAATAGAGTACACGTTAGCTTTAGTGCAAGTTCTACTGTATTTTGCAACAGTTTGAGGGAGTGGGCTGCTGAAGAGACCCAACAAGGTCAACCAGCGCTCTCGAGGTCGCCACGAGTTGCTAGTATGTAGTATGGAATATCCAATTTATACACATCTTTATATCAAAAAAGTTTACACAAAGAAGGGGACTCACAGAAAGCTGCCATTTATGTTGCCAGCATCAGCCAGAAGACCTTCAGCGTCTTTCCTCTTGACGTTCTCATGAAACCAGAGTTGCGTCTGGTGCAAGTCCTTGAGAACGAGATATCTGAGGTGATCGCGCATGGGTCCCGACAGGGCCTCCTCGATACTGGGCCCACGCAGATTCATCTCCCCCGCCTTGATCCTCAAGAGCTCCTCGAACGCCGCTCGACGCACACCCTGAAGGATGACCGGCGACTCGCCAGGTCCACGCTCCAGAGGCGATCGCGCCAAGGTGAGGAAGCCGTCGAGGTTCTCAGAGTGATGAACGACCAGCTCGACGGGACCAATAAACTTGCGCCCAGTGGGGATCTGGAAGCAGCCATCTTCTTGACGCTCCACATTATAGTGATGCACTCGACTGTGGTGGCATATCGACACGGCATAGTTACCACCAGCACTCGCGCGCAGGAGGAAGAGACCCTCGGCAGAGCCGCGAGCTGCTAGGAGGTCCTCGGCCTGCTCTCGGGTGACCTTCCCATGGAAGTAGAGGACGCTTTCCGGCACTACCGGCTGTGGCATCTACATAGTGTGAGAGGGGGAGGAAGGAGGGGAGAGGGGTTTGAGTCTTGTCCGGAAGAACTGAGAGAGAGTCCAAGTGGATGTACTGAGCGATAGAGGACCGAGAAGAGGTGTTGCTACGGGAAGAGGCAAGTCGCGTTGCTAAGAGAAAATTATACTTGAAAGAAGCGTTGCTAAGCGAAGCGGCTACACACAAGTTGCTAAGGAAAGAGGATCTTTGAAAGAAGCGTTGCTAAGCGAAGCGGCTACACGCAAGTTGTTAAGAAAAGAAGTGTTGCTAAGCGAAGCGGCTACACGCAAGTTGCTAAGAAAAGAAGTGTTGCGAAGCAGCTACACGCAAGTTGTTAAGAAAAGAAGTGTTGCTAAGCGAAGCGGCTACATGCAAGTTGTTAAGAAAAGAAGCGTTGCTAAGCGAAGCGGCTACACGCAAGTTGCTAAGAAAAGATGATCTTTGAAGGAAATGTTGCTAAGCGAAGCAGCTACACGCAAGTTGCTAAGAAAAGAAAATCTTTGAAAGAGCGTTTCTAGGTAACGTGGCTGCATGAAAAAAGCATTGATAAGAGAAATAATTACATAAAAGTAGCTCTTTTAATGCTGATAAACAGCTTTTATGTGAAGCTTTTCTATTAGAAATAAGTTTTCAGAGAGTACATTTTGGACCTGCCGAGAATGCAAAATTTAGAGTTAACATGTAGATATGATAATATTAAACATGATTTAGATGAAATTTCGAACTTTCAAGTCGATATGAATAAATAAATAAGACGCTCACATATAGGAAAGCTAAGAATTCAAGAGTACGTTTATTTTCATGTCAAGAAGAATTATAGGAATTGTCATCCATCGAAAATAATAGGGTCTCTCCTTTTGAACAAAACTCGAACACTGTCTTCGAGTGAAGTAGGATTTTAAGACTATGTTATGTCTATTTAAGGCCTCGTCAAATTATACTAAATCCCATTAATTAAAATGTAATTCGTGCACCACTTAGGAACCCATTTATCAAAGGTAAAAAACTCTTTCTCCACCCTAACTAAAGCCCAAATGCAGCCTAACTATTCGCAACACGACAATCGTATCAGTGCAGTGTTCGCTACACAAAAGACAAGACATCAAATTATATTACTCGTTCTTTTGTATACTTAGCATGTACTAACGTCTTGCATAGATAATAGGATCTGACCGACCAGACTGAAAAGTTAACTGATTGTGAGTGATAAAACTTGAGACATTCTCTCCAGACTAACTCCCTTTGGTTGTCCTTACACACAACTAGGAAATGTTCCCTCCCCCCCCCCCCCCCAGCGCGTTACCCTTACCACAATATCATACATAATACGGGAAGACATTTCCCCTCATCCCATCCCCCCCCTTGCTAGCGCTCCAGTCTGATTGGCTAACACAGAAAACCTCGTCTATCCAACTTGTGCAATGTCCCTTTCACTAACCAAATACTTTGTGTTGCATATTGATCGCCTCTGCCTGCCAGTGAATGGGAGATATATGATTCTGGCGCATTCTTCTTCTTCACTTACTAAGGTCACAACAAAAAATGCATCGACAATTATATTAAATACACATCCCCCCTTCGCCGATAGATAAAGTGCTACAATAATCCTCAGTTACTTTCATACATAATAGGTAGCAGTTTGTGAATACTTACCTCAAATGCAGAAATACAGATATATCTATGTATATATCTCTATAAACAACCACAACTAACTTGTTTTACTTTTACGTAGTACAAAAATAAAAAATGAAAGCTTGCAACATGGTTTTTGAATTAATTATACACAACATTAACGCGTTTCTATGGTTATTTAAAACATCAGTTTCACGTGGGAGTTTTATATGTAAATAATGCTAGAGACTTTATTTAGAACATGAAAATTACGCCAATATTTTCGTATGGAACTAAAGTGTAGTATGCAGACAGTCATTATCATTCTTAAAATCAGAACTATATATATATCAAGATTGGAGCCGTCGTCAATGTGACTTGATTTTAATCGTAAAATTAGCCCGCTAGAGTAACGGAAGCTGTTTCTTTAGTATTACTTCTTATTTGACTCAATGCAGTCTTCGTTTCCAAATAGATCTGATACATTATTTAAAATATTTGTACTTTTAAAAAATTCCAAGAATTTGGGTTCATTTTGTTACACGGAGATGCTACGTTAAGTAGAATTTGACATTTCCAATAATTTTAAATCCAATAAAATATAATCGGTAATATGAATATGATTTTGGAGTAAAATTTCGCATATATAAATTTTAAAAATCCTTTTAATCCTTGTACTTTACGTATAAATAAATAACGTGTCCCAAAATTAAACAAACTAAAGAATTATAAATATTGCGTCATAGTACATTTCATAAAAATTAGATGAAATAAATAATTAATCAATCAAAGCCGAAAACGTGAGAAAATCTCAAACTAAACGATACTAATAAATCGATGGCAAAAGCAATAAAAAATATGTATAAAAAGACCAATCACAAATAAAGCTACATGAATTAATGTACAAAAAATAAATAAAATGCAGAATATTGAACAGTCCAGAAGAAAAAAATGGCCAGTCTTGAAAAACAACTAAATTGTCATCGATGGGTGAGTTTTTTATAGTAAAAGAAAATGTTAATAATTCAGTATACCTAATCCTGAGGTAAAGTAAAAGGCATATTGTACTATTGAACTGTTTCTAGAGACATCTTCTGTGAAGAAATAATCAATAAATAACACCAAAACTAATAAATCACTTATGTACATATATACGAAGTTGATACACTTCTAGTATATTAATTTCTAATATAATGATTTTATAAGTGATAAATACCGTTTGTTTAATTTAATAATATGTACTAACACTTAATATTAAATACAGGAATTTAAGGGATTCAAACATACAAAATGTATGTTTGGAACATTTACAGTTAGAACGTAAAATAAGCTAGTTCAGTCAATTTGAATACTATAATATTATAATTATTACAACAGATCATATCAAAATGAATTACCCATTGCAAGGTTGATAACAACAAAATTTCTTTATTGTAGGCACTTAAAATGCCATTATATATTTATAACTTACTCATAATAATAAAAAGTTTCTTCATTTTAATTGCTTAATACAACTATTTCATTATGATGAAGTCTTGCATAGGAAAATCAATTAATCGATAGGAATACACAAAATAAGTCTCAGAAATTGATCTAAGTTAGAATTATTTAGACCTTATATTTTATCATTCGCATATTGAGAACTTTATTTTGGTTGCTAAGTACTACGAAAAGATGGCAAATAAAAAACAGCTGCTTGAAAAGACAAAAATATGTCATTTCATCAATAAAGAAGGCAATTAGCGAAATTCAGTGCATTTTCCATCCATGTCATCACTTAGAATAGGCAGCAAAATGTGAGCTGCTCAAAATGTAAATGTGTGCATCGAATATTATTTTTAGAGGCCATCCATGAAGTCGGTACACATTCATTGTACCAATATCGACCCTGCCCTCCTTATGTACACATTCATTGTACCAATATCGACCCTGCCCTCCTTATCTGTAGATATATTGACAAACTTACTATAGTTCATTTAATAGCTAATCTTAATATTGTTTTTATATTCAATGAAATAACTTTTATTGTTATTTGAAATAAATTTGAAATATAAATTATAGTTTAAAGCTGATATTAACATTGAAACTCAAAAACAAAATATGACAAATATGGGGTAAAGCAAAATATTGTTTACAAAAAGGCACCTAAAACTCATAATTTAAATGTAGTATTAATATTGAATACTTTTAATACTTTTAACTAGGAACAAATAAAATAAGTAATTTAGTATCTTCTATATCATTGTTGTTTCAATTGATTTATTAAAAACACATTCATATATTGAAATGAAAGCAGCATAATTTCATTCTAATTTTAATAATTCAAAATGGAAGGATTGCTTAGCTTAGTATACTAAAATCTTATTGTTTTATAAATGACTAATAAATGAGCAAGTAGTTTGGTTTGATTTCAACTATTAATTAACAATTTCCTAAAAATACCTGGTTTAGGTATATTTATATAATAACAAAATATGGTGTCAATAAACTATTGATCTGTTAATTTATATTTAAAATAGTAAAAATCCAACTAGTTGATTAATATTTGCTGCCATTTTAAATTACAAATTAATGAAATAAAGTCAAAATTTAATAAAATACAAACTGTTATTCCAAATATTTTTAATATTATAATTGAATAGAATAAACACACACTTTAGCTCTTATTCAATTAAGCATGTTTAAATTTCTATATTTTTGCTCAGTTTTATATAATATTCAAAGTGTAATATAAAGATATAGTAATATTGTTTGGATATTACTGTGACTTAAATTCAATACTCAAATAACCTCAAATGACATTGTACAGTGTGTGAAAGCTGTATTAGTAAGTTCAACAATATGAAGTAAATTATAGAAATTGGTGAAAGACATAAAACAAATGCCTGGCTATAATTAATGGAAATGTATTTTGCTATTCCCAATTACTATTACAATATATTTGAAATGTTTATATCAATTATAATCATTCTTAATGAATAAAATTATTAGATGCATTGATATCTACTCTATAAATGGGTTATTAAGGATATATCTACCTTGATACTGGTACTAAAATATTGTCTTGGTGCCTATGCAATTAGTAATAAGTAGTAATATATGAATATATAGTATTGTATAATTTGATGAGTGATATATAACAAAAGCAAAATTAATTATAATAATAGATAATTATTTATTGTATGAGAGTAAAAATAACTATAATTTTATATTCATTTTTTGATATATGTTTATATTAAAAATTGCTTAAATCATGATATATATAAAATTAACTAATTAATGTTGTTTCATATTTAATTTCCAATATAAAAATATGATATATAATAATAGACTGATATTTTATGACTCTAAATCAAATAATTATTCGGTCTATTAATTATATAGTAAGTATTAAAAATAAACACTAATAAATCATAATTAATTATTATATAACATATAGTTTGACAGATAAACCTACAATGGAATCACTACTATACATTTTATAAATTGAATATACAAATAATTAATAATAATATTTAGAATTTTTAATAATTTAGAATTTAGAATGATAAGTTAAAATATAGAAGTATAATATGTTGTAATATTGTAATATATTCAATAAACTTATTGAACTTTATATTTGGTCATATATATACATATATATGACCAAATTAATTACATTTATGTATGTTTATATAAAATATAAAGATTATTACTATTATTTTTACAACTAATTTAATAAACAACTGTTTGTCTTTTTTTATAATTTAATACCTATTCTAATTTGTTGCCTTTGATAGATGGTTCAACTGAAAAAACAAAAATATAAATTTAAATAAACAGTTATGCCAGATTAATAGATCAATATTTTTTATTTTCAAATTTTTTTTTTTAAGTTGGTCAAGAAATAAAAAGCTATGGTATTTTTTAATTATTTTATACAATAATTATTATAAACTGTAATTTACAAAAAAATAGTTAATTTCAATTTGATATCCATAAGGGATATTAAAGAGATAATGGGTATACTTTGGTATCTTTTGATTCTAAAACAATTCTCCTCAAGATCATGTACCACAATAGTATATAAAAGATATATTGAAAAATGTATATCAGTTTAAAAAATGTATAGATAATAAAGTATATTATATAAGACATGTATATATTGTGGTTATGTTGTCTTTTTTTATTATACTGCCTTTGGTTATGTTTTGTTATGGCTATGTCTTGTATAACTCTATAATTTGGTCAATTATATAACATCCTTAAAATTTTTTTAAATTTTTAAAAATGTTTAAGTTATTGATATTAATGTTTCTCAGTTCAAAATGTTTAAGTTATACAATAAAAATTATGTTTTCTTATTTGTTTGTGAAATTATTTTTTTAATCTGACCAACCTATCTTTATTTTTAGTTTGGCTTTGTTTTTAATTATAAAATATCAGATTCCGTTACCTAAAACAGAGTATATTCTATTATAACAGACATAATTGGTATACCTAATTAGCATAAATTTTGACAAATATAAATTGTGGAAATAAATATAATATATATATTTTTTATGCTAAATTTTAATAAAATATATATAATGCCTAAATAAAGCCTACAAAGAGATCCTGATGCTGTCAACTTGTGATTGCAGGATGTGGCAGAGCCATTAAATACTGAGATTAATTGTATTCATTACATTTATTCATTATTACTCTATTGTGTATATCATTCATTATATGTTAATGCCACTAATGTAATTGTATAAATAAAGCTAATTATTATTTTTAATATAAATTTTTCCTAATAATAAAAATAAAATAGATTTATAGGGGGCAGCATTTTTACTTGTCAGGGGTATATATATATAATAGGTCAGTTTATATTACTATTATTGATATGAACTGTATTTTTTTAATGGAATATATAAAAATTAATGGAAAATTTAATCTGTTGCAATTTATATTTATCACAATTTATACTATAAAGTATAGGATTAAGGTTACTATAACTTATACTATTAGGTATATAATTACAGCAACCACAGACAGAGCATATATTATACATATATTTTAGGCTAAATTTGAATAATATATGTATAATAGGTCAGGTTATATTATTATTTAATTGCAATGTGAACTGTATTTATTTTCTAATGGAATATTTATAAATATATTTATTGTTTAAATCTGTCTCAATTAATATTTGCCATAACTAATGCTATTAGGTATATTTATTATGACTGTTATAATGAAATAAACTCCATATCTAAAAATGTTTCTATATTATAACTATAATTTTAAATCTACATTGTATTTTGCAATTATATTTGATAAGTGATAAGAATTATTATATTTATACTGTGTAACCTTAATGGTATATAATTATGAATAATTTATGCATATGCCTATATGGAAATGGTTGTTTACACTTACACATGTTATAGAATCATAATCATGATTTATACTATAGTCAGTAGTGATAATGACACCAATGGCAATGACATTGGCAATGCTGTCTGTAGACAGACTATGTAGACTAGAGACTGTACTATAAATAAAATATTTATGTACTAAATTAGTTTTAACAATACATAATTGCTTGGTTAATGTGTAGAGACATATGCGAACATGGGGTAACAACTATGTCTTTGTGTTTTGCTTCTTGCAAACCAAACTCATAGACATTGGTTTTTGTTTCTAAAAAAACTGTAAACGGCCACATAAACTGCAATTTAATTTTTCCAATTTAAAAACTGATACTCCATTTCAAATTATAGGAAAATAATTAGGTGTACAATAACACTAAAAGTTATATATTAAACATGTGATATAATGGCAAAAATATAAAACTTACTTCATCTCATAATTTAATCCAAAACGAACAAAAAGTTTGAACAAAGCGAAAAACTAATATTTACATAGTTTAAAAACGTTAGGTTATTAAAACATATCGCAAAATAAAGGGAAAATCATAGAGTAAGAAGGGGGGCAATACTCTATGGGGGAAATATTGTTACAAGCGGCCCTTTTGACCTGCTTGTCACTCTATCTAACGCCACCAAAGGCCAGGACTTAAAAGAAAATTCCCTGGACCTCGCGTTTGTATTTTTGAAACTCCACTGGCTGTATCGGCTCAAGTGAAACGCAATTTCCCGTTGAATAATTATGCTGCAAAGTTTGTGTTATAGTTATCTTTGTGGGAAATTTTATGATAAAAATATATTGATATATTTTAACCAATATAAATAGCATTGCTAATGTAATGACTAATTTATGTTAAAATAAAATTCATATAATTGTGACTGAAAATTGCTTAAAATAAAGCAATAATATATTTAATAACTTAATTTGTCTTACTTTTACTTTAATAATTCAAAGCTAATCTATTTCTTTCGCCTCAATATATCTATGAATTTAATATTTAATAAAACAATTATTTTAATTTCTTGGATTTTTACACTCTTCTACAGTCAGTATGAAAGTCAGTCAGTAGTCAACAGTCAGAATCCGAAATCTATCAAAAACAATTAACAGACACCGAAAAATAATAGAAATCAGTCACCAGTCAGCATTGGATATGTACCAGCTACTGAAGCTCAAAATCGAAAAGGTAACTGAATTTGTAAATTTATTTTCTAATAACTGAAGAAATATTTAGTTTTTACAACTGTTTTTTTTCGATGAAAGTATTCATAAGATCCCATAATTGTCAGAATAAATAATAGTTTAACCAATTATTTCCTTTTATTTTTAGGCAATTTTTATAATATTGAAGTCAAATGTATTAAAAATTGTTTCGATTATTGTCTATTATTTGTTTCTTTGAAGTAATTGTTATCGATTGTAATTCAGATATTAGCTCGCACGGAAATAAATAAATGCTCTTTATGGTATTTTCTGAAAAAGCGAATGTATTTAAACTAAGCTAAGCGTCGAGTAGAAAGGCCTATAGACACTGAACGTAGCGCGGCGCGGCGCAGCGGGTAACAAAGTTTAAAAGCATTAAATCTTACGAGGCAATGCACACCGAAAGCAGCGCGGCGCGGCGTGACGAAAATCAATGATGAAAATTCTCAACTTTACGCGCGTCAAAAATCAATATTAACCATGGCTCACTGACTCAGTATA
>JAYRBW010126090.1:0-16522 GCA_036023295.1 Invenusta paracnida | reverse complement strand
CGATCATGCTGGCAGAATCTTCTCTTAATGTAGAGTTGTAGATTACATTGGAAACAGTAATTGGACGGTTGGCCTTTTCGCAGACTTGTTTCCGGTCCTTTCTTCGACGCATTTGTAGAGTATTTGAGACACGCTTAACCAGCCCTTTCTAAAAATTAATCAGATATCAATATATATAACAATCAAATACACTAATCAGATATCAGTACATAATTATCAGAATGGACAGTGTAAAGTCAATTTTGTCTAATCCGGTCTCCAAAAGACCATAGAATTCTCACCGGATTACAAAAGTTCCAATGAACTAACCCTATATACTGGAATAAAGCATAAAAAATAATTGAAACCACAAATGTAAACCGGATTACACAAAATACTGGATTTGGCTGAACCAGGATTAGCAAAATTTTACTGATTACCTAATAAATGGTAATGATAACAATATAAAACAAAAACTCACAAAAGATGACTTTTCCGAAGGAAGCTCAAAATGGCCATTCGGTTGGAAATAATGAAGGCCCCCAGGTCAGGTTGGTGATTGTATATCAACGTGGTCTCCTGGTAAACTGCGGATGCACAGTATTTCGAGGATAATACTGGGTACTCCTGAAGAATTGAGGCGACAGGAACAACTTCTGTCAGCCACTTTCTTCACCGGGAAAATGTAAACTCCATTCTTTGCAGAATGGAGTCAACATCTGGCTTCCTCTGTCGCAGTTCATCTCCCATATGCCTCTTGTGACGCATTGTACTCGGTTCGTCATCAAATGGTTGAGCTGTCTAAAAAAGAATTTAGAGAAATATTGTTATTAATCCTACAAATGTTATCACCAAAAATATAGTGATAGTTATTTCGAAGCTATAGTAATTCGAGAATGATGCACGGGAAACATCAAGATAATGTCCAGTTCAGACCTAAGGGCGTTTCTTAGATTCTGGGATTACTGAATGCACATAACAATGTAATCATCTCTTCATTGAGCAACGAACCCATTTACATGTATACACCAAATAATTACAGACTTGTTTCATCTTTTAAAACGAATTACCATATTTTCTAGAAAGTTAATTTGGTTAATTTTTGTTGTAGAAATGTTTTGAGATATATTACTCAATATAACATATCAATTGGAGCAGGATAAAAACAAAAAACATGGACGGTGCTTGTTTATAAATAAGTTAAATAAAAATACACGACATATCTTTCTCAAAAGGCATTACATGACAATGTTGTTCTGGCTTGAAGCTTCTTTGTGAAATTCACCATAAGTGTTTGACACAAAAACTGTAAAAATGTACTTACTTCCTAGTATAGGCCTTTTTGACATCTGGAAGTTTTCTCCTTTCGTTTTTAAACTTATTCCCGATGGCAGTCACCCAGGATTGGCCTCGACCTGACACATCCTGAAGGTGAGGATAAGTGAAAAGGAATCTGTCCACAAGTGTTACGATGTCAATGGGTAAGCCGGGGTAACTGAAAAAGTGATTACATGATATAAAAGCAACCAGAATAGTGATAACAACATTATGCCAATAAAATTGCGATATAACAAGTGATTATGATGGTAAAAAAAATTAATTCTTTAATACGATTGTGTATATATTTATATATAAAAAAGTGAAATTTTATAAAAAGTGGCAAACAAAAAATAATTGTAAGGAATCAAACAATAAACACGGCAATTAAACAAAAGATTTCTTTTATACATATATATTTTTTCAAAAAATATATTTTGAAGTTTTCATTCTCTAAAAAAGTGTAACTTAGTGTCTCATTCGTCTTTAGATCTTTTGATAATCTGATGTTATGCAAAATTCTGAATAGTAAAAAACATATATACATATACTGAATACTCAATAGTTTTTTTTGACATACCGACGAAATTATAATTTATTTTTTCCTTGCCCATTTCAATTTATATAATTTATACAATTTATATTTTTGTAACCATTTAAGAATACATACCGAGTAAATGCTCTGGACTCTTGTGGCAGATCTCTTCGCAGATATTTGAACTTGTTTATCATTGAGTTGATGATCGATGAGCCTGACCCATCCACATCTTGAAGGCTGGGGTGAGCAATGATGGCCTTCTGGACCAAGGCAGCAATGTCCGATGGTTTGGGATAGCTAAAAACAAATAAATTATAAATTAACATATACGCCTGATGAAAAGAAAAATACATAACAACTGTGCTTTAGTTAAATTAATAATTACATACAATAGAACCTCAATACCTATATTAAACTACATATACATATGTCCTGTCAATTGATACCTCTTTAAGAATTAATAAAACGTTTTACAGTCAATGTTGGCCTTGCTATAATGTTATTGATACCAGATTTTTATTAATATTTAGTTTTCAAATAATATACAGTGTATTTATTTAAACCATTCATAATATATTTTTACCATTGCTATACATATAATTTTTACATAATTTAGGGGCAAACGCTTGTATCAAGGTGGGGTCAGCCGAAAATGTACTCTAGCGCACATGACTCCTTATGGAATTATTTTAAATTCTTAAATGTAACACAATATTTTTCGGATTAAAAATAATAAGCAAAGACAGCATTAATAATTCTGTTGAACTGCATTGTAAAAGTCCCCTAATCAATTTATCATAAATTTACACTTGATTATCATTGCATTTAATTATTTATATTAGTGGCAGACATTGATTAGAGCTAATGTTCATATGATCACGAACACAGAAATATATTTTCAAGATGTAAAAATCACTTAAACTACATGTTGTGTATTCTTAACACTTCATTTTTACAGGGTCGTAGCAGTCGCATTTTGATTGGTCCGGCAGATTGAAATAGGCCAGAGTACATGAGTATAGTACATACACCACTGTCAAAGTCAATAATTTTTTTTAATTGCCAGAACATTGGCCCAGACCTGCCGGGGATGGATCATCTTCTTTGACAGGAGACATACCATATCGCCTCTGTGAGAGCAGAAACGAAACGCCTCCCCTGCATTTCTTTGGAGTCCGCCGTGAACCCCACGTTGTGCCACTTGAGAAGTTCAATGAGATGACAAAATAGTTCTCGTTTCCTGGTGTCACTACCAGAGGCACTGGGATAATGAGACCTATCCTCATTTGGCCACCAACATAAGATTGAATACATTGCGTTGTGCTGGGCGCTAAGTGGCTAATCTCTCACCTGGCATCCTAAACGAAATGAATCGAGCCCCACATATCTGAAAATACACATACATACATAAACTAGTCATAAATAAATAATAAAATGAAATATAAGTTAATAAGCTATATTGCAGGATATATAGGTTGGGTATGTTATATATGTAGATTAAACACAAAAATAAATGTATTTACATTAGCCATACAAAGCGGCGTTTGTAAAAATTAAAAGTTTCATATGGTAGCTGTCTTAATAATCAAAACAATTTTAATCTGAAATTTGAAACTCGTTATTCCATTATATTGAAATAAGTTTTTATTACTAAAAGAATCATTCAATGTTAACTTTTTGTGTATCCTAAGATATTCGATTATTGTATGTAATTATCATAATTATTATTCATCAAAATAGTGTTCTATCTATCAGCATTAATACATATTAATTATATTAAATTGAATATTAAATATCAACAGTAGTTTGAGAAGCCCTAAACCTTTTAAATTAATTACAATAATTTTCACTAACCTCCACAGTTTCTTTGATGGTGAATGTAGAAGACCCAATAATAGTATCTCCATTCATGGATGCCTATTTTTACATCTATTTTTTGTGGGTAGGAAACATCAATGACTGGCAGTTCATCATAGACGCCACTCACTAATGCCTAGAACAATGCAAATAAAAATATCATGTGTAAAATAACAAGAAAAGTACAAATAACATGTAATAAGCTTGAAAATATACACATAAAAATGAATTTTATTATTTGTTTAATATTTTAAAATATATTATTTTGACTATACTAAAATACAGATTTTCAATAAATTGTTTAAAACATTGATAAAAACAAATATCAAAAGAGAAATGAGAAAATAATAAAGTTAAAGAATATTTTAAAATGTATTTCTAATAGGACAGGTGAGTAGAATCACCTCACAGCTAGTTCAAAATATTCTAATAACAGTTGTTACACATTTTAAACAAATCTTACCTCAAAAAGTTCTGAAAGAAGTTTCTCTTCTTCAAGTCTCTGTGTAAACCAAGGTTTGACAACCTTTTCTTGACATTTTAGCTGAAGAACAATCTGAAATTAAGATTTTTTTTGCATTATGGTTTGCATTAATAGGTTGTGTACCTACATGAAATAAACATATTATAGTAGCCTATATATGTATGACATATTTGATATATATTATTTTAAATATTTATTAAATATTTAATAAATATAAATATAAAAAATTAAAAAATGTATAATTTCGTATATTTCAAAACACTTAGACAGCTTTTTCCTTCTCATCATTTTGCTATTTTCTAACTACGAGGTTTGATTAGCCGACCGACGATAATATCCAACATAATAATTTTAAAAAATCACAAAATTGTTATAATAACATAAAAATACTTACCGGTACTAAAGTAGACATCTTCAGAATGAGCAGTAAAATAATTAATAATATTTGAATTTGTGCGAAAATTGTCAAAACAAAACGAATAGTCGTTTTCAAACAATTAGAATTAACTAGATAAACAAAACTTAATTAATATTAATATCACAAACATATATTCGAGAAATATTACAAACGCCATATTTTTACTTGATGTAAATATTCAACTGGTGGATAGTAAACAAATTTAACGCGTAGATAAATAATTACAATACTAATAAATAGGTTGTCGACTATTAAATCTTGAGAAGATAGAAACTATAACATGACTTAGATATCGGTCAAGTATTTTTAAGTTCATCATTCAATCACGATAAGTCCTAATATTAACATAATTTATGAACATAGAAATCAGAAAGGAATATTTGTTTTAGTTTTACTCAATATATGTTTTGAATAATATTTGAAGCGACAAAGTACCCAAACTGAAATATGGCCGTGTTGATGGCATGAATTACATTTAATTTCAATCAAAACTATTGAAAAGTGAGCTAGTTATCTTATTTCTCTATTGCACTTGATTAATATACTATGAATACAATATACTAATATTACGTTATATACAGTAAATCTATATTTTGAATTGAATTAAAAAAACATTTTAAAAACATTTTTAATTTTAGATTATTTTTTTATTGAAACTGGAAAAGTAAGGCGGGCGTAATGAGACACACAAAATTAAAACTCCCCCTAATGTGAATCTTTGCTACCTTCCCAGGAGAGAGGAATTTCTCAGCGATGCGAGGCCTATTCGCGGCAGTATATGAGTGAATTTCCTTCTTGGAGCTTGCCTTGCTTCGCCTGTATCTCCCATCTGCTAGTTCAAGCTGCTCAATCGTGACGGGTTGGAAGAGATAGACAAACTCGTCATTACGCGTGATGGAATGACACATGAAGTCAAGAGCATGTCTGACATGAGAGGTGCAAGTAGAGATGGAGTTTGGGAGATACTTTTGTCTACAAAGTTTTGTCCTCTTTATTGCCTTTACACTAGTGACGAGATGCCGAAGATCACAAGGCATGCCCAGTTTCTTTGTCAGAGAAACTTTAACAAGGCCATGTAGAAAGTTAGAGAAAGCCTTAAAACTTCTCTCATCTCTCATAGACAGAGGCTTACGACCTTTTCCCTCCTGGTCATAGTCAAAGGAGCGCAGTCCAGCTATTTGATCCGTGTAGAGGGCCCCCGCTGATCGCCGCCTCCCTGCAGATGATGCCATGCTGCTGAGGAAAGCAGCATCATGATCATCATCCATCTCCTCAGCAATATGACTCTCCTCTTCCTCTACCATTGAGAGATCTTGTTTCTCGATTATAGAGGTGGTCCGCCTCCTGATCCTATTAGCAGCAGAAACAGTATGAGCAGCAGCTGATGTAGACGGTAATTGTACTGTCTGCTGCTGCTGCTGCTGTCTAACAGAGAGGATTCTGCTACAACTGGTGGTGGTGGTGGTGGTGGACTGGGAGACCCACTGTGTCGACGCATCGACCATAACAGGCTTGTCGCCGCTTCCCACTCCGCCGCCTAGTACAACTACATGATCGGTTTGTACAGCCCTACACTGAAAACCTAAATTGGGGCTATGGCGTCGAATAGATGCCAAGCCCCTACAAATTTTTAAATGAGTACCAAGACGACGATACGTACCCTGGCAGTCCTTGCATTGGAGGCTTGGAACGTTAGTGGTGGTTTTGGTGGAGGAGGAGGTACTCGCAGGAGCAGCAGGGCAGACTGCAGGTCTTGTTCGTGTCTTCCTCGTTAACTCCCAGACACGAAGGCGTTCTTCAAGAGGGATGGCTGAGTGTACCTTTTTCAGGTGTTTAAGGACATTATCATCCCGTCCCTTGTAGGCACAAAAGGGGCAGAGTTTCTGCCCTCGTCCACCGGTGGTGGTCACTGATTGGGCAGGGGTGCTGGTGACAGCGGCGACGGCGTTGTCGTCAACCACTGCCGCCGCCTGCATCTTAAGATGCTGCCCAGGACCACCACCAAAAACAAGACTTAATGGTGTTGGGATGATGTCCTCTTGAAGACTACGATGACCACCACCTGCAGATACAGATACAGAGAGATCTGTATTATTATCTGTAGGTATAAGTTGATCAGTAGTAGCAGCCTGATCAGTAGGAGCAGCAGCAGCAGTCTGCAAAGAGGAATAAATTAAAACATACTATATATATATATATATGCAGGTATACAATAGAGGTATAGGTAGGTAGGTATGTATATACGTGTATGCGTATACGCATACAAATTATGTGATTATTTTTTGTCAATATATATAATGGTATATTATATGCGGTATAGTATATATATATATACTGCGGCGCGCGCGACATACTGAAGAATCGTCGTCCAGGATGACTATTCTAGACTTCAATTTGTGGACTTGTGATTCAACTCCATAGCCATAGTATGGGACAACTGCTATCTCCCTTGGAAGTGGATATTTTGGTGGAGAAGCGGGAAAAGGGCGAACTAGAAGATTTCTTCCCACCCAAACGTGGTCTACAAGTGGAATTGCAGTGCTAGAAGAAGAAGAAGGCGGCCTCTTCCGACGATGACATCCCATCCCCCCACTGAGTCCCTTTGCCTGGGCATAGTCTACTAGGAGACGCTCCATGTACTCACAGCATGCAAGATCTGTGTCAATGGAAGATACGCACATCGAGACTGACCCATGGAGCTTGACCCATGACCCCGAGTCAACGAGTACAACTAAAATGCCTACCACTGAGGGAACAGCAGCACCAGCAGCACCAACAACAGTTGACGAGAATGTCTGTAGGTCCTCTAAGTGTCTGCTAAAGACGACACTCCATTGTTGCCTAGATACGTCCTTAAATACGCACGCGCAGGGGGGGGGGAGGGGGGGGGCATTTATCATCTATACATATACCTACATATATATATACTATATTATATAGTGAAACTATACTTACAAAGTCCTTAGCCTTCTCAACTACTGGAAGAGGCGGCTCGTTCATCGCCAATAACAGAGTGTCCATTGAAGACGCGGTGGATCGCGTCTTGTGCGGTAGCACAACAGATGGATCTGCTTTTGATTTGGCTGCGAGGGATGCCGATAGTTTAGCTCGCTTTGAGGAAAAAGGAGCACTTGTAGTCGCGGCTAATTTATTTACTGTCGAAGAAGACATCGCTGAGGTCTGAAAAAAAGGAGTTCATAAGGATAAGTTTTATGCGGGTATTATGTACCCCTCTCGATCTCTATATATACTAATATATGTAGTAGTATATGTATATAAGCGCGCAGCTATTCTGCATTATTTAATATAGATCAGTATTATAATGTAGGTATATATATACACTGTAAAATACTTACGACATATCCTCCGATTACTGAATCAAATCGGGGTGCATCCTCAGGGGCGACTGACTTGAAGGCAGGAATTCTCTGTATATATAGTATATAATGAAAGGTATTAATTATTATATAGGTATATGCGCGGGCATATAAAATGTATTTATAGGTACGCAGCTATATGTACACAATATATAAATATATATTAATATATGAATTATATGTACCTTCTTTCTGGATGGCAATTCGAGTTTTGCCTGTTGGTCCTTCGATTCGGCTGAAAGTATATATATAATATAGAAAACACAAATTCTCTTCTAATATATGCATGCGGGTATAATTAGTAAATATATAAAACAGAATTAGAGACAGCCACACACACACACACTTACAGATGACAGAGGATGCTTTTGGAATTTCGAAGGCAGTGAGATCTACCTCCAGTAGGAAACTGTCATCTTCCGAACCGAAGATTTCATCCAGTTTTGCGCGTGCCTTTGGAGCGATGTCAACTGCCGCGGGTGATTGCAGAGTGCAGGACTGCAAAATATAAATCGTATATATAGTTCTGTGTGATACATATATACAATATACACATATGTAGTACATATGCGGATCAAAAAAAGGAGGCACATGCGCTGAAGAATTTTTGTTCTTGTAAAAACGAGCACACTTACTTTGATTGGACTAATATCGTCTATCCTATAAACTGATAATTTCGGCTGACTAGGGGAAGTCTTAGGGCTTGAAATCTCAGAAAGATCTATAATTTGAGTGGAACTGGCCTGCGGTTTCAGTGCCAACTTCCGCGCTTGCCCTCTGCCGGGGTTGCGAAAATCCAGTCTTCGCTGGGCCAGCTTAGGTGCAGGCTGCTGTATATATGAATAAGTTAAATTTAAATATTAATTAAGGCAATACGCTTAAGCTTACTACAGCTGGCTGTATACATATATATATATATAGTGAATAGAATTAATAAAGTTTAAATTTTCAATTTAAATAAACTTACAGTATTCTTCTTTATAACTTTTTTTGGTGGCATTATTGCGATCAAGGAAAATATTATATAGTTCTCTCTGAAATATGTAAGTGAAAAATGATCATAAATATATATATAATATACCATAGAGATATGTAGGTGTATATAACATAAAGAGTATATTATATAATACGTTATTGAGAAAAAAAGGAGCTTACTATGCACGGTGTATTCTGTGTAAGTGTGTATTTCTCTCTCTCTCTGTCTACTATATATAGTTATCCTAATATTTTTGGCAAATTTATTAAGAAATAAGGACTTGCATACGCGCCATTATCTACAGGATATAAAGTACTTATATAAAAAGTAAAAGTATAGAAATGTGCGCCTGAATTAGAGCTACAATAATATGTAATTTATAGGAGTATAGCTTGAATAATAATAAAAAAATACGATAGCTGCAAATCCCTCCTTTTGCCTATAAATACATAGAGCTATTATATATAGACACTATATCTGCGCGGTATAATTATGGCGAATACGAACTTATTGCTCTGGATCGAATACCTATTAATACCAATATCCGATCAGCAGCGCAATTATAGCTATACAGTGCAGTGTACTAACAGAATAATATATTATATATACCAAGAGAGTTCACCGCACTCGGTCAAAAAAGCCTAAATATGTTTCTTTAAATTGTATACGTATATACCTATATATACTGCAGTTATGTACTATATATATATATATATATTCAGAGACAGTTTAATTTACGTGCGCGTTATAAAAGATGGAAGATTTCAAATTTAAGAAATGTACATGATTTAAAAAAGTAAAAATATAGAAATGTGTGCCTGAATTATATATAGAGAGAGCTGAACTATGTACACTATATATTAACAACAATAATAATATGTAATTTATAGCCTGAGCCAATATATACATATGTATATATAGATATAGCAAGCGAGCGAATTAAACACAAAAAAAGAAGCAAACGTGGGATGAAAAAGATGCATATATAACTAGAGTGGCTATAAAATAAGAAAAAAGCGAAGAATTAGTTTCCACATGCCAAAAAAGCACACTCAGCAAGCGTATAAGTATATATATTTAGTACAATTACAACACAAACGAATAATATAACAAAACAAAAAAGAAGAAACGTATATAACTATAGTGTATATAACATAATATATATGATATGATATGAACAATATTAACGAAAACACAAAACACAAAACTTTATAACATATATACTTACGAATATACAATATATCTATCTATCTATACTATATCAATTCGCATATATACATACCTACATATATATTATATACTTATAGGTGCGTATATGTACCTATATTAATATATAGGATACAAAATAACTCAGCAGCCTTATATATAAACAATTATATATGGTAACTAACATAATAATACGTACCTATATATTATATAGGTACGTACTATATTATGTATATATGTATATATGGGAAAGAAATAAAAATACAGTAAAAGAAATTATTAAAATGTACACGATACAGAGATCGAGAGATCACCCCCTCTCTCAATTATTGTTTGTAGGGGAAAAGAATTACCTAAAGCAGTGCGCGGGCTTACTAATATAATATTTAAAGCTATATATATTGAGTATATACAAATTTTGGATTAATTAATCAGGGCAGCATGAATATATACAGGGGAAGTGTGGAAGGGGTGGGGATTTAATGAATATTTGTACAGGGGTAGTGAAAATTTGTACAGCAAATGAGCATATATATATATACAGAATTGTGGAACTAAATGACGCTCTCATTTTCTGATAGTGTCCCATCATCCATATCTAGAATTAAAAATGGAAAGCGAGGGGGAACAACAAATTAGTATATATATAGGTCAATACTTACGCGTCAATCCCCTCCCTTCACACACACACAAATACACAGATATATATATATATACACACAATAAGTAATTTGCGGTTAAATAAGAGCTCTGAATTCCTGAATAATAGCTTGCACAATCCTAGTAATAAAAAAATATATAATAGTAGTTGTAGTAGAGATTCGCATTGATCATCGCAAGGGACGCAGGGATTAAATACACAATTAAATAATATATATATAAATATAGGGATGGCGGTGAAATCCTCCCAAAAAAGTGTGAGTCCTCGTGCGAATGAATAGTATAGGATAGCAGCTGTAGGTATATATATAATATATTAAGGAGCAGTGCCATTTTATATTTTACTATATATACGGTTACTGTATGGGTGTATATATATATACACATGCGCGGCTATAGGTAGGTGCTAGCATATAGATTATGAGAGCAACTGCCACTGGTAGTCATGACGTAATTTAATAAAAATTAATTTTAATATACCGTATATAGCTATGCCGGTACATAAATAGCGAATTGTGTATATGCGTAGGTACGGGTATATATTTAAGCATTGTATAATAAGAAAATAACAAGCGTTTATATAAATAGGTGGGGGGGGGGGTACATGCATGATATAATTTTGTTTATAAACAATGTTCGTACGCACGGATGCAAAAATTATATATTATGTAATGATTATATATTATTAATTATTGATTATATTATATATCAATTATATCAATGATTTGTGATCGAAAAATTGAAAAACATAAATATATATAGAAAAGGTAGGAGTCACTAAAAGTGACGCCATCCAAATAGTATTGAAACCATGGGAGTCACTAAAAGTGACGCCATCCAAATCGTATTGAAACCATGGGAGTCACTAGAAATAATACATGTAAACCATGGGAGTCACTAAAAACTCAGCGACATCCCTAGAAAGAATGTACTATAGTATAGTATAGTATAACATAATTATTTCTTTCTAGGGATGTCGCTGAAGAAAATCGATTTTCGTAATGACTCCCACCTTTTACATGTTAAAAATTGGAGTCACAGGTGAAATCAATAAATTTATGAATTTATGACTCCCACCTTTTACATGTTAAATTGTTTGTACTTTTATTCCTCCAGGAGTCACGAATTTATGACTCCCACCTTTTACATGTTAAATTGTTTGTACTTTTATTTCTCCAGGAGTCACTTACGTAATAGCTATTACGTAATATCGACAGTGAAATGGGCGTGACTCCTAGGCCCATAGTGCACTTTTTTTGGTCTCTTATAGGTCTAACTATATACCTACCTACCTATATACTAAGTCTATCATGCTCTGCCCCTTATAAGCTCGCATATTTTCTATTCTACAATAATTTCAGGACTATACCGCATATAATATTCTACAGTTACTCATACTGAGTACAGTACACGTATAGAGAAACGACTCTTATTGATTTCATTGATATGCATTGCGTTGTAAATCTTCGTCATTATAAAATCATCGTTTTATTTTAATGAATTTTATGTAAATGGATCTAGACAGCTAGAAGTAGGATAGTGTTAAATATTTTCATTAAATTCATTTTAAGAGCAAAATATACACATTCATACAAATTTAACATATATAGGTACGTTAGTTGTCTGTAATATAAAATTCATTGCCTGCCTGCCTGCCTGCCTGTGTATCTAAAACTGTTTTACTATACAATTAAACGATTTAATTGTTGTGAATTTTAGGAAAAATATTTTGCAAAAACTTTTGGCTAGACGAGAAGTATATATAGTATAAAACTGCATACAGAATATCAATAAGAGTCGTTTCTCTATGTGTGTACTATATATGATTCTACTTAATTATATACCTCTATATACATATATACCTAATACAGTATAATATGTACAACTGACTATAATTATAATAACTCTATATATACGCATATACAATCGCTATTCTGTTGTTATAGCTTATAATATATAGGCTATAAGTCTATATTATACTTATATACTATATATAAATTATAGATATAAATATTGTATACACAGCTTTTAAATGTGCAATATAATATATATAAGGTATCTTCTTATTGTAGCTATATATTCTGTTATTACTATAAATATAATCATCTATCTATCTATCTCTAGAGAGTAATATTATATACATAATATAGTATAGAGTTTTGACTCGCTTATTGATTTCATATATAATATGCATTATAAAAACCTATACCTACATATATATAGGTACAAAAAATATAAGATATAGGTAACAAAAAAGGAAAAGAAAAAAGTTGTATATATTTCAAAAAAACATAAAAATCATCACTTTATCTGTTTGCGTATAGAGCTGATATAAATACATGCATGTGCGCGAAATGTACAGGGTGTTAGGGGAGGGGGGGGGGGGGCAAAAGAGTTACCCTATATATAAACCATACCTGTATATTGATTGATTGAATAGACATGAGAAAATTGTAAATTTATTGTACAAAAGGTGTATATTTGTGCAGAAGTAATATATGTAGAGGTATATTTAAAATGATATATACATACTTTATATATATCAATGTGAGTTATATACACACATACATTATGTATACCATCCTACTTTTATACTGCGCAAACACACAAATATTTATTTCGATAACTTTTAGTTTTTAATTTTCTCATGTATTCATTCGCGCAATATTCTGTTAATGCGCGGTAACTTTTGTACCCCACCACCAGCTGTATATATAGAGCTGCGTATATAATATATATATAATATAAATTTAGCTTACCAACTTCAGCTCTACTTGGACCGCCTTGGTGGTGGTCATTATCGGAGGAGGCAGCAGTTCGATTATGGAAGCCAAAAAAGCTGGAATCCAGCAGGTAGGAGTAGTTCAGTAAAGAGGAGTTCTGCAGCTGATGCTGATTAAGGCTATTATAATAAGCAGGTGCAGGAGTAGAAGTTGGAGGAAAAGGATTTCCTCCTCCTGCTGGTGCATTATTTAGGCCAGTCAGCAGCTGCTGACTAGTAGAAGGAGCCGAGAAGGCAACCGACTGTTGAGTAGGAGCCACCAACGCCGTAGGACCCCAGAGGCTGTCATCAGCAGGTAGAGTGCACCCCTCGCACTCGAATACGCTGTGTGTGAGGTAGATGAAGTCGTCAATACGACGAAGGAATTCCTCATCCCCCTCAGAGGGTGGATCACAGGAGGCCATGATGATGGGACCCTCAAACTTGATCCGCTGGATGGCCAAGTACTTCTGATTCACAGAGAACTTTTGCCTATCCAGCAGTCTGAGGATTTGATCTCGTGCGTAATTCTCCATCTATATATTATATAGTTTTTAAGAGAGAGAGAGAGACAATTATAAATATAATGCTATTATATAGCATGTAGGTATAGGTAAATAGTATATATATAGGTACGCATGTATATATATATATATATATACAAGACGTATAGTTATGCGCATGACGACTTGCACGATAAATATATTATAATATATACTATATGTGCATACCTTAAACTCATCATAGAAGATGAGAGTGTGGAGACGAGCATCAAAACCATCAAAGGAGAAGTTCGAGTCGCTTGCATAGGGGAGAAATGTCCTGACATCGTGCCAGTGGAGATTGACAAGGCGGGTCTTGCCAGAGCCGGCAGCTCCACTTATGTAGAGGCGCTTGCACTCCTTGAGTGTCACTCGAACTTTCTCACAGAGGGCGCGCCAAAGGGCACAGTTTACAGCAGGCGTCTTAGGGCGGCTTGGATCATCAGGGATTTGATGGGCTGCATCTGCAGCTGGGCTGCTGCTGCAGGCCTCACAAGTAAGACGGCTGTCCTTGCACTCTAAAAGGAGTCGCTCGATCTGAATATCCTATATATATATAGGATATAGGAGGTACAATTGGGGAGAGAGAGTGAGTGAGTTGAATTAGTATATATATATTAATTATATTAATCCACATATTGTGTATGTGTGTGTAGGTAGGTAGGTAGGTAAGTGAACAATATTTATGCGCGGTATACATGCGGTATATATACTTACTCGGAAGAGTTGGAGAAGCGTATTCCTCGATCCAGGACGGTGGAGGAGGAAGGGATCGCTCTCTCGAGGTGTAGTTATATTGCTAGCATAACTCATTGCCCACCTATGAGCTAGGACGGTGAGGCTGAGGAATTCCTTAGGGATTTCGTGGAGAGCTGGAGACACGTCCGAGTGTGTGACTGACCGTATCGTGAACTGCTCATTCTTCACCGGCCGTACAGTCACCTCATAGGGCTCTACCTCTGGATCATCTCTTTGTGTGCCTCCCAGGGACCAGGTCAGGATGTTATGTAGTGTCTTGAAGTCTACAGGTATCTTGAGTTTGAGAAAGACATGCAGGTCCGTTAGCTTGCCGTCGTTAGAGGAAGCCTGATAGGGTGAATCAGGATCGATATCCTCCTCCGATGGGCTAGTCGCGATTACTAGGCGTTCAAGACGCTGCGGACCCAGACGTTCGCGCCATCTCTGACGGACGTCTTTCTTTCTCAATGGCGCCTTGAGTAGACCGGAGATAAAGAAGTGGACTAGTGTCCTTCCTCTCATCTCCTTCCGCGGCCCTGCAGCCGAAGCAGTTCGAGCTGCACCACCCCTTAGTGTCATGGCGGCGCCGTAAGAAGACTGACTACTACAGCTTCCAAGAGTACGGGACTTGGAGGTGGAGCTGCTGCTGCTGTTAATGCTTCTACTCTTATTAGAAGATGAGCTAAGATCAGCTCTCCCACCACCCCCCTGATGACTGCTACTGCACCAGCTGCTGTCTAGAGATGTTTCAGCAGGAAGGGTGGTGCTGTAGACGCGCCGAATTCGATCCTGAATTGTAGTCATCTTATCAAGAGAAGTGAGACGCCGCTTCTTCTTGTTGGGGGCGGCGGGGATCATGACGTGGGGTCGTCTAGCCGCCTGAGGGATTTCTTCTGCTGTAGATTGCGGCGCAGGTGTAGCAGGCGGCCGCATGAGGCTCCTTCTCCCAATACAATTATTGCTGCAGACTCCCTGACCTCCCTGACAAACTTCTGTACATTGATAGAGTTTGTGGTGGTGGTGGTATACATAATATATAGATAGAACGCGCGTGCGGGGGCACATATACACATACATACTATATAGTATATATATAGAGAGAGAGACAATAATTTGGAGAGTACGCGAGATGGAGAGAGAGAGAGTCGCGACGACTTAAAGTAAAACACAAAAAAAACATGTAAATAAAAGCTACGCGGGGAGTCAGAGAGAGCGACATAGAACTTATTCGGAGATAGATCTCTGCGCCCCCTAACTCCCGCGCGCGCCTGCGCGTACTCACGGATCTGATAATATATATAGCTGCGCGCACCCTTGAGATGCACGCAGGACTGCGACAATGCCCAAGATATGCGTTGTGTTGCGCGGGGGAAGAAGCGCCGTGTTGTGTGCTGCTGAGCGCACTGTGTCTATTTAATATGTAGCTCTATATATCTATGTATCTATATAGGTAGAGAAATACTCAAAATATCTTTTATAAAAAAAGTAATCATATATGTATAGTACGCACACAATCATATATCATGCGTATAACTATATATATATATATATACCTACTATACAAATGTACATATATAGATTTATAACAAAATAGAGAGAGAGAGTGAGTGATTGATCACATGTATAGGTAATTCAGAGACATTTAATGGCGCTAAACTATTGGCATTCT
>JAYRBW010126079.1:0-16523 GCA_036023295.1 Invenusta paracnida | reverse complement strand
TCCGGGCTCCTGGATGGCCAGGGACATGGACCGAACTTACCAACCCATATTCTGTTGAAGCTTATTGAGAAAATCTCTTGTTCGGATTGCTGTATGTGGTGGGGCTCCGTCTTGCTATAAATGGTACGAATATAGAAATCCTCTGTGTTCAAGTTCGGGCATAAATTGATCTCGTAGAAGTTCCACATATTGTTCAGAATTTATCATCCCTTCAGTGAAATAAGGACTAAACAACTGCATTGCTGACATTGCAGCCCATACGATTAAGTGTGGTGGGTGCATCTGTATACCTGTTCCCAAAAGTGAGGGTTCTCATTCGACCACATAACTATTACTATGTTTCGATGACAAATATATGGCAGATTCATCAGAAAATATTAGTTTATTTCTTAACCGATCATTATCATATTTTTGAAGAATGAAATTGCAGCATTCAGCTTGGTTTTGCATGTCCAGTGGAGTTAAATATTGAACTTTTGTAGCCAATTGAATGTCTTAAGATGTAATTTTTTCTTTAAAACACGACGAACAACTTAGTTATTGGTATGTGAAGCTTGTCAGAAAGCATGCCAGAAGATGTTCGTGGATTGTTCGTATAATCACCTCACGAATCTTACGGTAGTGACTTCTGGTGCACCCTATGTATAATTTTGCTTGTAATATGTAGAAAAAACTTAGATAAACAAGATAATATGCAATATTTTATTTTAAATAATAGTTAATACATACATTTTTTAATATGCATTTTCATGAAACCAATAGGTCAAAACCAGTCAAAAACAAAGAAAATCTTCATATTATTGAAAAATGCAATGCTTTGTTCCAGCTTCCAAATGGTGATGTGTATTATATCTTTTTGGAATCTATAGACATTCAATCTTTCTAACGATGTATGAAACTCTTCCTCCATTTTTGAGGTACCGGTGTCCCTTTTTTGGGGACTAATAATGTAGGAGATAAAAACATTATAGTTTAAAATATATTTATTAAGTTTTAATTTAATATATATATTTATAAATAACAATGTTTGTTTTACTATATCACGATAATTAAATTTAAAAAGAAAGATTTTTACTATATAATTTTAAGTCATCAAATTGTAGATATCGCCATTTTATTCAGATAAACGATTTATATAAAGTAAGACAAATAACAATTAGACATAAGTGCGGTCTTACATATAGAAGAGACAGGCAAAATGCAACCAATCTTAAATATGACAAGACTTATATATATAGTGCCGTAAAAGTGTTGTGCACTCTATAATAAGACATAAATGAAGTCAGAAAAAATGTCAAATATTTTCTCAAAAATAAGTGTAATTAGATTTTAAGATAGATTAGGAATTATACACCCCATTTTGATATTGTCGCGTTTAAATTTAATGCTATATCTCATTATCTGTATCTGATAATATCTATAATAATTGCAATTTTGTCTGATCGATTTGTATTGCTATCACCTGTTTTAAAAGACATTTCAATTTAAAAAAGAAAGAAAGAAATCGTCATCGTTTCAGATAACCAAAGAACTATCGATTGTATATACTCATGTTCCAATCTTGCTTTGGTTTATATAAAAATGTTGGGAATTACTAAATTTGTTTTTATATTCAAAGGGGATTATTTTGTGCACTGTACTTACAGTTTAGGTATATATATATACCTAAACTGTATATATGGAATTGTTGATTATTTATATTTATGCATGACGCAAAAATTAAATTATTCAAAGAGGTATATTCTAAACGAAGCAAGTTATACTTATATTGAGACTTTTATTTTATGGATATGTGTAATGTAGAAAATAACATTATCTAAAAATTCAATATAGGCCGAAAATATACATATATATAGGAAACAGGTAACAAAACATCCTTATCTTTCGGACCTCGTGTGAGGACCTTCTCTATTTCGCAGCATTATATAGAGGGTACTAACATGCAAGTATATGTTATAACCATACCCCGTATGCAAGATATATGACCAAGTCACGTGACAAAATTTAGCAATCAATAATATCTTTTAACTGGCGTATCCCATCTATTGAATTGAAAGCAACTGAATAATGTGAGCTGCTCTTATCTTTTTCATGGCTTGCTGCTCGAACACTCACTTCATATAATATAGAATAGTATATAATATAAAGCGAATGCTCCTTTAACACATTGCGAATTTTGGAACGTTAGGTTTTATGATGTGACCAATATAAATACATCTATACAATATTATTTAAGGCAATATTACGTATAGTATATATTCGGTATATGTTATATAGTAAATTATAATAATAAAGACATAAACGGTGCGGTGTTCAGAATTTTAATAATATATAACGTGCAACTTGAAAATGAATTATTTAGGAAGATAAGAAGATTTTGTGTTAGCTGTATACATTTATATAAATAGATTATATTCTTATTTTTTAAATAACAAACTCACATTAATAAGTTATATGTAACGTATAACTTTAATATTCTTACATGTATAATATCCAAAGTATATCCAAAGTATAAATCATATAAGCGTCTTCTAAAAAAAGGTTCTGTGAAGTAATGAGACAATGTATATCTCAAAGTTAATGTCCATATATAATAATTGTACGAGTATATCTCTTCTGAATTATGAATAATAGTATCCTATATATACACTAATGTTTTAAAGCTCTTAATTCTATGTTTAGGAATTTCTAATGCATATTTTGTATATTATGTAAATATTAAAATGTTTAAAGTTCATTGTACATTATATGTATATATATGCATTAAGTCTATGAAAACTATAATAAAAGTGCATGCGGCAACCATGTACCCTTATATAAATGCAAAAAGGTGAATTAAAACCAAATTTTAATTATTTACACGTAATCTTATTAACACTCATTTATCATATATATTAACAGCATTACAGCAGTCTAAATATATACATTTAAAAAAATGCAGTGTTAGTTTTAGATTTATAGATAATAGCAATATAGCAAAACTTTGCGACAATATATATCAAAATTTTGATAATTTATGAGTTTATAATTTAAATCGATACCCCCAATTGTGTATATATATATATATATGTAGATATAAGTGTTTATATATATATTATACAGAAACCGTAAATGTTGCATAAAAATAAAGAATTCATTAAAATTGTTTACTTGTTTTTAAAACTTAATATACGATATTACGACTTAAAAACAAACAAGAAAATATTATGAATAAGAGTATACAAAAATAATTTAAAATAGACAATTAATAAACATCACCAAAGTATTATTTCGAATTATTTTTTCAAATAATATTAGTATCTGTGAAATTCAATTGGAATGCAAGAATTGCATAAATATATGTAAATCAATATTTTTTAACTAATAAGCTACAATAAATATAAATAGATTACCTTTAATATGCGAATTTTGAATTGCATTAAAAACTATAACTGTTCCTTGTTGTTTAGATCCTTGATTCTGAAATTATTTCGATCCACTCTTCACCGCATATATACAAATATATACTTCAAAATGCATTTTGATTATGCCAACATATAACACCGTCCAAATAACAGTTCCTTTCCATTGTTTTCGTAAAAAGATATCGATTAATTGATACAGGTCATGATCACTAGAGCACAGCGTCACTCTCCTATATACGAAGTCTTCGCGTCGTCATCGTTGAAGCCTTTGGATCTAACTTTAAAGTGATCCGAATATGTGAAGAAATTATTCCATATTTAGTTATTTTATATTTATTGGAAAGAACTTATGGTTCGTGGATGCATGCGTAGAAGGCTTATGAAGACGCACATACGTCAACGCTGCTCCAGAGTTCAATATTTTCTACCGATATCTTGCGCAAACGGTGCTGATTATGCGGGGTTCACCCGCAGACTCGTCTCGTCCCAGGCAAACTTCGCGCATACATCGGTATATACACACACATCGCCGATGGAATATAGTAGAAGTGGAAAATGTCGATCTTCGCTACTCGCTATGCCCTATATCCTTCGATTCAGTTTACCCAAAGCGAGCAGGCTGAGTGTATTTGATTTTTTCGTTCGAGTATTGATTCAGTCGGGTGTTTTGTGTATATTATGTATATGCTGCCCTTGCTCTGTATATTCTACTTGGAGCATCATAATATGCAAGATATAGCAGCAAGTAATATCGACATTTGAGCCGGGCGTGTCTGTGTGTGCGCAGGTTATATAGATATATAAATTGGAATATACACACAAAATGCGATATGATATTAAACATAAAACTGTGTTTTTGTATATATACATGTATATGCATGCATATAGAGGCATAATATACTCGAACACACATGCTCCTTGATCAAGCTATAACTTTGGGACAAATAATGTAAAAATGATTACGAATTTAAGTTCAAGCGATGATATACATATTATATATATATATATATACATTTACCCCGGACACTAGCAAATATACATATGCTAATGCATACATTATAATCGGACTTGGGTATATATGATTAAACACGGTATTTTATAAATTGTGTAAATATAAATATTTATATTATATATTATAAGAGAGGTGTGTCAACATTTGTATGCCTGTATATATATATATATAGATATAGATTAAACTTTTAAAACACAGATCAATATTTTTACGAAGTAAAAAAGACACCAACGGTTGAAAAGTTTGACGAATATATATGTAGGTATATATATACTATTATTATACTGAGTGGTGATTACTTGGAAATGAAAAATAAAAGCAAACAGAATGAGAAGGGGATTATCAAATATGTAGTTCCGAGTCAAATTCATTCAGTTTTAGGACTTTTGCAAAAAAAATGTTTTAAATATTTAAACAAATTATGAATCAAATAATTAAAAATATAGGTAAATATATACTATATAATAAGTAATAATACAAGGATGTACAATGATTATTATAACGGAGAAAATATGTATATATCTCTTTGAATATAATTCGACGTAAGTGGTGTATACTTTTTTAAATCTCCAGTCTTGATTCTATAATATTATAAGTGTTTAATATATAATTAACTCCATTTATTTTTAAATTTATCTAATAATAATAAATATACAGCAAAATAGATATCCATTTTGATTCGGTAATGAAAAATACAAACTATAATATTTTCTTTCTTTGCACTGATTATTTTGCAATTTTTAAAACATAAAAACAATATTATCGATCTAAGTGTATAATTTTTAACATAAAAAAATTGAACGCGTAGGCTATATAACCCGCATATTATGTACCTAAGGTTATTATATATACTTAATTATTATACATATAATATATACTCCTAAACATGTAAATGCATGCATAGAATTTATAGAAGAGAAATTTTATTTTCAGTATAAAAATATTACTTTATTTATATAATATAAACATATTGTCATTTTTGCTATATATTCAAATTACGTATTTTGACAGAATGTATGGATTTTGCACAAAGATTCATTTTTTATTTTTCATTTTATCATCAAATATTTAATAATTTTAGTTTAAATAGTTATATTTGGCCACCACAATCCACTTTATTATAATTATGTCTGTTGAAATATTAAGCCTAAACTTATACATTTTTTTTCTTTCAATATCGGTATATAAGGAAAAACCTGAAACTATATTATAACTCAAGTTAGATCTTTTAATATGCTCAAAATCGTATAATATAAACCATGAATTTTAGTGCTATCAACTCAAATTCGTACTCCTTAATGATCCTACAGTTTGCAGAGTTTCTGTATGCGCTTTGCTCGCGATATGTTTATTTATATGGTTTTGCATATTTTTTTATTTACCTACCTGCTCGGTTTTATACTATATAGCCTTTAATTCTGTTTATGCTTATATACATCTACGTTTACATCTGTATTATATTATTTTGCGTTTAGAGTTTCATTTAATCCAGTTTATGGTGGAAATACTCGAAACGTCTGTTCAAAAAAATATACGAAAAGAGGACATAGTAGTGTATTGTAGCGTATAATATATTGTAGTGTATATAATTAAGATTTAACATGTTATTATATAAAAAATCCGATTAATTGTCTATAATGATAACGATATGATGAATTGCGCAACATATATTTTTAAGTTTGCCATCACGTATCGCATGCTAAATATGTATTATATAATGGCAGTTAATCTATTATAATAAAACTGAGTCTATTTCTAGCATCCTAAACTTTTGAATTACACCGTATAATACTTATACTTATAGGTATATATCTGGAGGGATTAATATATATATTTTTTTTTAATCCAGTTATGTGGGTGATATCATTAAGGTACTGCGTGTGTAGTTTCATTATCAGGCCATTTTAGAGATGAGATTGAATAGAAAGTGTATAATACCCATAATATATTTAATACGGTAATATTATAGGTTGCTATAATATACATAATTTATTATAATACGGACGTACTTTACACTATATATATCTGTGTGTACATTTTATAATGTTGCAATGCATGAGTATAGTTCTTTAATATACAGAGATCTCTAAGTGCAGGATGACGTAATCCACACAGTAAGCTAGATATATCGAGTCTGTTATTGCATTGTGTGTGATTCTGCATTAATTTTTTAATTGTAATACTTATTATATACCTGAATTACTGTGCATATAACATTAAAATCGATAAGTATATATATGCATTGCATATTTTCAATAGAATTATATTTACATATATAATTAATTATAACAGCATATAGAAGTTCTATATAACTAGCTGATAACAATAATTTTTCTAGTATATATAAATTATTTATATTGGCTTAATGCAAAAGATAAACTTTAAAATTACAAATTTTGAATCATGCTATATATATGATATTTTATAAACTACATACATATTCATGTGACATATATATAGGTATATATCGAGTTATTTACATATTTATTCCATTTTTCTCTGTAATTATAATATATGTAATAAATTAAGGATATACATATTTTTATGAATTTTTATACAAATATGTATAATACATATATACCAATATCTATATAAATTGCGCGTTACCCATTTTTTACATCGATTAAATATATTATTTACTGCATTATTATCACACAAATATGATTTAAATTAAAATTTATAATAATACAAATAAAATATCTTATAACTATACTTTTATCAAGTGTATAGTTTGGACAAGTGTTGACACTAAATCTAAAACAAATATTTACCACTATTATGATATCTGCACTTGAAAAGTCGCTATATTACCCATATAAATATATAGCGATAAACAATATTAATATAGAATACATAGTTCAACGTCAAACATTTCAGAGATAACATGTTTATATACATTATTTATATTTATGATGAGCAAACAACAATGCAAACATGATTAATTAGTTATGAACTGTAAATAAAATATAAACTATATTTAACTAACATATTTGTGTGTATATCTTGACACCTGAAAATACGTTTTTAATTTATTATATTTTAATATACGTGATATTTGTAGTTTTTTATTATTAAACTATAATATTGAAATATTATAATAAATAATTAGTGTGAATATGTACCAGTATTCGTTACTTTTAAGGATAAGTCATGTTATATCTATTTTATAAACATATCTTTCGTATATATTATAGTTAAAAGATGTTACTATATACTGATATATTATACATTTTTATATATAACAAATAAATGCCATTAAAAATAAAAGATATAATGTTGCAGCTTTAAATATGTTTTGGTCATTATGCTCTATAAATGTTATGCGATAAATATATCTCTTTATTGTACGTTAAATACGATATTTCTGAGCATGGATACAATGACGTAATATAATTTCTAGCTAAAAACCCATGAATACTTATATATGATATGTAATTTAAAAATAAATCTTTCTATACGAGTATATTGACTTCATGTGTGGCTAAATAAATTGCGCAATTCTTTGAAATTGTTAACAGTTAACGTTATATAATAGGTAAACTATAATATATATAGGGATGTTATCAGGTATAAAAATATTTGATAATATATACAGATATTTATCTGTACTTTTAACTATATTAAACTGCATAATCATATATATCACCAAAATTAAAATATACCTATATATTATAATGGCATTATGCATACATATATATATGAATTAAAACAGACAAGAATTTAGTAAAGAAATAGGATACCTTTATTCATTTTTATAAAGTAAATTGCAGTATATATTGAATAGCATGTGGGAATTAATGAAATTTACACAAAGATGCTGCATGTAATTATATATAGCTGACACTTTACAAAAGTATATAATACTTATAAAGTTTAGTGATTTTATACAGAGCGTGTTTTAAAGTCTTTTTTACACTGCGGTCAAGTATAAAAGTAATTAAAAATTAAAACATTTTCTTTCATGGCAAATGAAATTAAAATCAGTTGTACATATATATATATATTATATGTATATACTTAGGAATTTTACAAAACAAGGTATATAGGTATATATATAGTAATAAAACATATACCAAAATATTTGTATGGGTTATAAAAATGACTAATATGTTATCCTATAACTTATAGATATATATGTATTTCATGTTTGACAATACATATAACGTCAAAGTAATTTGATTGGAACAGCCAAATGTACAATAATTATATAAAGCTGTTGGTAGAATAATATAATATTATGTGTGTTATATATATAGTTATAGATATAATAATGAGCTTATAACACAAACGAAACTGAAAAAAAAATAAATATATATATAAACACGGATATAGCTTAAAATTATAATTACAAAATCATATATGTATTAAATATATATATAGTTACAATGAAACTTAAATAATGAATAAATAATGCCTATATAGATATATTAAACACTGCATGTGTATATAGATTAGTATACGTCTAACATGTAAAAGGTTTTCAATGTACAGAGTGATTGTCACACAGGCATCCTTGGAATAATAGCAGTATATGGTTTATAAAAATACATATGAAGAATATAAGAATTAAATAAATAAAACATACAGATATATCTATACAAATGTTTACACATTTACTTAATAATAAATTACATACCTGTAATTCGTTAGATAATATATATATAGATATCATATAACTCATAATTTAGAGAAAATAGATAAACGGTTGATATCTAAAATTATACTCAAAACAAATTTAAAGATTACACGCAGCAATAATGAAAAATATTACTGAAGATATATATATAACATAGAGTATAGAGGTGTACATGAAAACAATTCAGACCGTTAAATATTGATTTATATACAATTGTGGAAATAAATGCTTTTATATAATATAAAACGAGAGAGCTGTGGAGATATTAATAAATATTATTTAAAGACCTTAATAGATTTCGCGCGCTGAAGTCCGAGATTGCGTCACAATGGTTCAGAGAGGTTGAGTTTAGAGGACCATGTCACCTGTGTGCTGCAGATGATGGTAGGCTGGAGGAGGAGCAGGAGGCCCTTGTACTCCCGCGTACTTATAGTACTCATAGGCGGCCATGGAGGCTTGGTTGCTATGGTGACCCACCGGTGGAAGAGAATGATGCCCCGAAGCTGCCAAACTCTCCTCAGTTTTCATCATGCCGGCGGCCGCATAGTAGGGCATCTGGTCGTAGTACTTGAGACTAAGGTGGTGCTCCATCTCGCTAGGATCCATCACTGGCATTCCCGCGTGTGTGTGCATCAGGCGGTCGATCGAGAAGGGGTTGTTAGGCGGCGGAATGCCCGTATCGAAGGTGAGTTGGGCGGCGGCTGAAGGGTGCTGCAGAGGAAGATGGTGCGAGTGGAGAGGGACACCAACCGAAGGGAGCGGCTGAGTGCAAGACAGTCCAGGAGGAAGGAGGCCTGAAGGTTTCCGAGGAGATCCCAACTCACACGAAGGAGAGGAAGCTTCAGTCTTGGCGGATACATCGGTCTGTGGTAGACCAGAGTCGTCAGCCAAACTTGCCTTGTCGTCTGAGTCCTTAGAATGAGGATCGGGAGAATCGCATCCAGAGCCTTGTGCGTCAGAGTTGTTGGCCTCCTTATTAGCTCGCCTCACCGCCTCGCGCTTGGGATCCTTGAATCGCTTCTGTCGTCGGAGGTAGCATCCGTTCTCAAACATGTTTCCAGACTCAGGGTGGAGCGTCCAGTAAGAACCTTTCCCTGGCTTGTCAGGGCTACGTGCCACCTTGAGGAAGCAGTCGTTGAAGGAAAGAGAGTGCCGAATGGAGTTTTGCCAGCGTTGTTGATTTTGCCGGTAATAAGGAAACAAGTCCATGATGAACTGATAGATTTCTGAAAGGGTGCACATCTTCGACTGCGAGTGCTGAATGGCCATTGTGATGAGACTGATGTAGCTGTAGGGTGGTTTGGCGTGCGTGTACGACCGCTGGTAGGCCCGTTGTCCGTTTGTGTCTCGCGGTGGGCTTGCACTTCGAGGAAAGGAAGCCGGCTGACCTGCAGCAGAAGGAAGACTCCCGGGCATGCCCATCGCGCTGGGGACTCCATTCATCGCTGCTGACATATGCATCGGGTGACTGCCCATCCCCGCTGCCATGCTGCCCATAGTGTGAGCCATGCCTGCCATGCCTCCCATCGCTGCCATCTGGCCCATCGAGGAACTCAAACCCATCGTCGACATCGGAGGAGCGGAACTGTTATACGGGGAGAGGTTCGCGCCCATGCCGGCCATACCATGAGCTGCCATGCCGTGCGCCATACTGTTGGCCATGCTGTTCATCCCATAAGCGGTTGAACCCGCCACCATCGTGTAACTAGAGGACATCGGGGATGTCTCGTAAGGATTCTTGCCCAACATGGTTGAATCCAGCGCGACGGATTGATAAGAGAGACAAATATTATAGGTAAACTTGACGGGAAGTAAAGAGAGGAGTCGCCTGATGTCGAAAGCGGTGATCTCAGATGGTCAAATAAAACTCGATAGCCCAGTAAACTTTTTCGAGTTGTCTCGGTAAACTTGACCGCGCTTTGCAGAAGACAGACAAAGATTTGTGTTAAGAGGATAAAATATCAGAGTGCGAGAGAAGAGATAGGGTTGCCCTTTGTGCGTGCGCAAGTTGCGATGCTGTTCTCACTGTCTCTCTTCTGTATGTCTTTGCTGTTTGTATATTTACTCTCTTCTCCTCTCTTTCTCTCTCTCTCTCCCCTCCGGCGACACAATACGCGTTGTCTCTTGAGATCCCTTCTGATTGGTTCGACTGCTCAACACCAATCGCTCTGTTGTTTCTCTTATCGCGTTGATGACAATGGAGTAAGCGCACCGCGTTCGCTAACTAAATTGCGACTTGCGAAACTAAAGCGCTGCATTATAGCTGGCTCGCTCGTTCATTCGGTAAAGGATGACAAACTTACATTGATAGTTTCAACGGTTTTAATACTCACAATACAACTGTAGGTACACCCCCCCCCCCGGCCCCCTCCACCTCTTCTCCACTAACTCATGTGTAATATTGTATGTAGCTAAAACATCCTAACCCTCCATCATCGCCTTATCTTTGCGCTGTCCTCGTCAAAGTCAGCCTAATTTGAGATAGCAGGTTCGATCCGAAATTAAGTTAAGAGATGAAAACTTTGTCAATTTGGTCTATAATATACTAGGTATTCGAAGATTTCGACATGCTCAATATTTGTTCAATGCAAGAATATTGCCGTCTCCTAAAGCATCATTCTATTTAGCCTATATATATATATACACATATATTTCGATGTATATAAACATATATACCTATACACACATAGGAAGTAAATCATAGGTGAGTGTGTCTTGTTAAGTATATATGTACCTATATGAAAATATATGTGATAAAAATAATTAAATTTGTTAAATATTGTTTGTTATTTGTTTATAAACACATTTCTACAAATAAAGTGTTTGTATATTTGACTAAAGTCAAATACAACTGTAAAATGGCGTAAATAATATTTGTATGTCTTTCGTGGCGCTATAGAAAGAGACATTTAATACATATTTAGTGATTTTATATATCAGCATATCACGTACGTATATGACACAGTTTTCAAATATATATATAAAAATTATATATATTTATATTTCATTTTAGAATTATGAATTCAATACATTTTAGCAAAATCCAATTATAACTAATAAAAAAACTTATCATAAAATAGAACTACATATTTTTCAATATATCTTTGATACTATACATAATTATTGAAATAAATCATTGTAATTATTTTGTATACATAAGTAGATACTTATGTGTATGTTTAAGGTTATTATATAACTATAATGGTAAAGTAAACAAATTCCTATATACTGTACAGAAATCTATTTATTAAAAAATTGTTTTCTCAAATACATAATATACATATATAACATTTAACTGATTGCATTTTCTTAACGTAAGTAAAATTGAGTAAGTATGTTTATAATACTAATTTATATTACAATAAAAACAAGTATTTTTCAAGCTGACTTAAAACTATTTTCTGTTAAAACTCAGTAATCATATTTAATAGGTATTTATATTAAATCTTAAACAGATATATATTTTTATAGTGACAATTTTGTTATACATATACATATATATATGTATCTATATATATATTAATATATAATAGGTATATTCATTCATATCATAAACATATATAATATATACTAATATCCAATCATATTAAGAGAACACGTGTTATGAATAATTATCAATGCTACTAATATTATATTATCATTTAAACATAAACTACATAAAATTAAATATATATACAACGCAACTCTGTACGCCTCCTCCCCTATACGCAGCTGTACGCATTTGAGCATACTCCCTCGCCCCCCCCACAACCTCGATGCGTACGTACTATATGAACGGCCCTTTAATTGTTTCTCAAAATTTTCACACTAAAACACTATATACTTGATAAAAACTAAGTTCATTTAAAATGGTATTATTTTCAAATACCATTTTTAGAATTTTAAATATCAATATACCTACTAACACATATTTTTATTATAAACTTCCGAAGTCTGCAAAACCTTTTGAAATGAATTAGATTCTGTATATTATTTATTTCATCAATACTCAAAATACTCAATAAGATAAAAAATGTATTATTATTTATCAAATAAGCGAAATGGTTTACGAAATAATATACATATATCCTATAAATTTAGCAATTATTCATAGTATACTACTATACAGTAGTGTAAATGTAATAGTGTACAATAATATAATAATAATAATACTGAGATCCAAATTTATATGTTTATCAAAATTGTGAATCAAAATTTTATATAATAACTTGTGTGTTACATAGACTTAGGTAATATAAGAAACATCTTGAAGTGTTATTTAATTTTACCCTAAATCAATTAATAACAATGCTTTTACCAGCAATGTTGTCTATTATTGGCTTAAAAAGTTGATTAACACATATTGCTAATTATTAATATTTAAAAATACATAATATGTAAATTTAAGTATACACACTAATAACATTTTCTGATAACTGAAATTACTTATTAAAATTGTGTACATATTTATTATGCTAAAAATATAGATACATACGTTTTTGTAGATACATACGTTTAAATGATTTTAAAACATTTTCTCCGTACCGCATAAATTTAGGACTATTTTTACCCTGTATACAACCTAACCTGCATTTTATTTTTTTATTTTTAAATAAAAAAATAGAGCAATGTAAGCTTCCGACTTTTTCCAAAATAAAGTTTTACATCTTTTAGGGTTATATTAATTATTGTGCACCGAAAAAGGTCATAGTCCCCACGTGACTATATAATAACACTCTAAAAATGTAGCAAACCAATCAGAACACGACGAGAACCTGGACGCCTTTACGACGGCCGCATTAGCTACGGTATGCAGTTCAACGAATCAAAATGTCACTTTTCTCAGACAACAATTCACTACCTTGGCTACGTAATCTCTGGGGGCACCCTGAAACCCGACCCAGACCGATTCAAAGCTCTACTAGATTATCCTGTACCAACTACGCTGAAAGAGCTTAATAGCCTGATCGGTTTATTCGCTTATTACGCTAAATGGATCCTGAAATGTACCGAGCTGACTCTGCCGCTCACTCAATCGAAAGACTACATCGTCAAACACCGAACACTTCCGAAAGAGGCCCAGGAGGCTATCGTAAAGCTTAAGAATCATCTGGTGGCTGCCTCCCTAGCCGCTCCTCTCCTCGACATCCCTCTCACACTCGAGATGGACGCATTGGGGGTCGCCATCGGGGGAATTCTCAGTTAAGAAGGCCGACCCATCGCTTTAATGTCTCGCACTCTCTCGCCCACGGAGAAGAATCAATCGGTTGTCGAAAGAGAAGCCTGCGCCATAGTTCAATATTGTCGCAAATGGAGGAACCTGCTTCTTTCCGTACATTATTTCACCATCATCTGACTGATGAAAAATCTATAAGTTTCCTATTCGATAGCCACACGTCTACGAAAATCAAGCATGAAAAACTCATCGATGGAGGCTCGAGCTAGCTGAGTACAAGTTCAACATTCAATACAGACCAGATTAGACAACAAGGCGGCTGATCCTCTATCTCGAGTTAGCTCATGCAGAGACACACAAGCGCTAGGCACCCTTCACGAATGACTCTGTCATTCAGGCGTCACTCGGCTTAACCACTACATAATGACGAGAAACCTGCCTTTCAAGTTACAAGAAGTACGAGATGTCACGGACAAGTGCACGACCTGCAAAGAGTTGAAGCCGAAATTTTTCAATCCACCGTCGACATCTCTTATCTCCTCTACTCGACCATCGGAACGACTGGCCATGGACTTTGTGGGACCGCTCGATTCTACGACGGCAAACAAGTTCATCTTTGTCATAGTGGACGAATACTCGCGCTACCCGTTCGCATTTCCCTGCTCGAGGATAACCTCCGAGGTAGTCATTGGCCACTTGTTAACCCTATTCTCTCTCTTTGGCACCCCATCTAGCATCCGCAGTGACCGCAGCCGCCAATTCGAGAGTGAAGAGCTACACACCTTTCTCCTCCACAACGGCGTAGCCAAGACACGGACCACACCCTACAGGCCACAAGGTAACGGCCAATGCGAAAGGGTAAACGGGACCCTCATGCGCACAATCCATTTGGCTTTGAAAAACTTCAAGCTGGAGAAAGCAAAGTGGGAGAAAGTCCTCCTGGTCGCACTCGGCTCCATACGCTCCCTACTATGCACATCAACTAACTGCATACCGCATGACAGATTATTCAACTTCCAAAGAGCTTCTGTCACTGGAGCTGATCTCCCAGAATTCCTCCTCTGTCCAGGAGAGACAATATTACATCAACAACACCTACGTCTAAAAGAAGATCAACTAGTGGATCACGTAAAACTGGTCCAAACCGTCACAATACGCCCAAGTCGAATTTCCTGACGGCCGGATTGATACCGTCTCGACACACCACCTGGCCCTGCCTTGACGGAGAAACCGACCGACGAAAGTACTAAGCCTGCAACGACCGGTGGGCCCAGTCTGTTAAACGAAAAGAACGCGGACAGCGTCTCGGGTGGAGAATCTACAGCAGACGCCTTTCCACCTGAATAACCCGGCAACAAACTACCTGCCCCACCGCGACTGTCCGACAACGTGCTAACGTCAGTTACCACCCGTTCCGGAAGAAAGATTCTGGCCCCTGACCGATATCAATGGTAGGGGGGAAGACAGTGCTATATTACTCATATTATTATACTTCTGTTCTCTACATTACTATACGTAATTACATAGTAGTTGTTACATCACTCTATCTGAATAATGTTCTGTTGGTTTAATCTGTATTCATATTACATATCTTGCTTAGATCTGTCTACTATATGTATATTATGTTGTGTACCCGTTCTCCGGTTATAACTGCATCATGTTTTCAAGTTAATAAAAGCCTTCTTTTGCATATTCTTTATTTTGTGTTTTAACTTAGGTTACCACAATGTGCATTTATCCATACGTTAGGGAAGTAAGTATATGTCTCATATATTTATAGTGCATAATCATATTCTACACTATATTGATCATGTGCATGTATATACAGACAGACAACGAAGAAAACACCCCAGTTATAACATATTGAACACTTAGAGCTATAAGTATATATAGAAATGACAGACAGAACTAAAAAATGCCATATTTCATTTAGAAACGAAGAAATCTCAAGGTCAGAATGTTAAAAACTTGAATTCGCCATTTCATTGGGATAAAAATGTCCAGATTCTGGTTTTGTGGGCTACACATGCATAACATATGTACATATATGTATACAAATGTGTATATACGGAATTTCAATATTTTTGCATCTAGGATATTCATCTAGGCTAAACACATGCTACACACGCATATAGGACCTATTATATATGGTATATTATATACATACATATTGTATTAAACTTTAGGGGGCAGCAATGTACCAGCAATTTGACATCAACGTATGAAAATAAAGGGCATGAATAAGAAAAGCAATTTTGTCATAAAATTATCTTGAAAAATAGCTTTTCTTATTTATTAATAATTCATGCCCTATAT
>JAYRBW010126068.1:0-16523 GCA_036023295.1 Invenusta paracnida | reverse complement strand
AGACGTATCTGGTTGATTTCAATAATTCCCTGATAGACGATAGTAGACTGATGATGGCTGTTGTAGTCGAGCCCGTGAGGCGGAACGCATGTAATAAGTTGTACAGCACGGGAACGAGAGGAAATACAACCTCTCGCTAGTTGAATTAGTATTATGTATCGAATTAATTAAAACTATTAAAATCCCAATAGTTAAAAAAACCTAGGGTGTACGTACCCCTAGTCGGAAATTGTGTACCTTGAGTCAGGTTAAAAAACCACAACCTCGGTTGTGGTCGACTTGTTTTAACCCGCGACTTATTTTGATCACATCAAAAAAACTAGACTAAAGATTTTTCGACCATGGTTGTGGTAAAAAACCTCCGACCAGCTTTGATCACCTCACCCATTGTATATCTAGTATTGCGTTTTGTTTAACATTGATGATGGAAAAAGTATATATATATATATATATATATATTTCATGTATATATTAAAGTTCTCAAACATTAAAAAAAAACGAATCATTTAGTTTGGAAATGTGTGAAATGTGATTATGTATGTAAGATTATAAGATTACAAATGTTAATTAAATTGTGAAATGTGTTTCTGTATATAATTTCTGTTACATGTTAAATTATTAAGTTAAATGTAATTATTTTAACATAAACGTTCTCCTATATTTATTTGTTGTTATATTGGTATTAAAATATCATTCAGTATTGTATTTCGTTCTATATAAATATGCAGATTCAATTGCTGTATTTTTTTCTGAATATCTGTTATATATATATATGGTTACGTGTTTCTAAGTCTTGTTTTATGTTGTGTGTACTAAGTACTAGGCAAATACATATTGCAAAATAATAATTGCATATAATATATAAATCTGAGAATAGGTTAATACAAATATGATTGTAAGATTATTAGTAATGGTAATAATTAAACTTGAATTACATCCACAAGCGCAATAAACATAAATAAAACGTAAAATATTTATATACACCTAAAACGATAGCAGTAAAGTAACATAGTAGCTTCCATGAGAAAAATAAATAAGTAAAGTAGTATGATTGGTTAGTCGAGGAGACTGTACATAAGTATGTGAAGGCACGGTTCTTCCTTGATGGGTGTTGTCCATATTGATTATTATATTTCCCTGTATTATATATTGTTGTAATTTACAATAAAAAATGTATTTCATTCAATTTGAAGAATAAATCATCACGATAGACAATTTGCATCAAACGATTGATGGGTGACCGTATCTTTGTTGGTTATTTATTGTACCGCTATCTGTGGCCCTTCTCATGGGCGGTCAATACGAACATGGTCCAGCTAACCTGAAATAGTAAGAAACCTCGTTTCTGGGTTTCATTTTTCTAATGTTCTCTTTATTTCCTATATTGACTATCGGTACTCTTGCCTGATGACCTTGTATTTAAACATTATAGTGTGTTTCAGGTCATCGTCTTTGCAGTCACATATCGTGCATGTTGGAGAAGCTGACTTGTATGCTTTAAAGATTGGGCAATGGCCAACTCTAATCGTTTCTCTGTAAACAAATTTGGGTATACGAATTCTAAGAACTCTAATTTCTTCATAGAATTTGTGCTGCGTTGACGAATTTTAGTTTTAGTTTGATAATCTTTGCCTCCTTTTTCTTCTAGGCGGTCTGCAGCTTCGTTACTTCACAGCGAAGGTACAGATTTGACCTGATGGGCCTCTATTAAGTTGTCAATATTAGCTTAGGAGTCGCTGTTTTTCGCTCGTATTTACTGGATTCTTGAACGTCTGCTCTGATATACTGTACTGATAGGATGGACATTTCAATTTTGCACGTTTGCTATATCTGGATACTTGATCCATCGGTCCATTGTATTACTGGTGGGCTCATTTATTTATGTATTTTCTTCTTCTTTCATTAATGTTGTTGCTTTCTGTTTTGAGTGAAATATTGAAGTTGTTTACCTATTATTCATGTTTATTCTGCATGATGATATCTGCATAATTATAAACGAAAATCAGTCACTTGATCAGTCTTCTCTACTTTAGTTAATTTTGGTGATACAGTTCAAATTGTGTTATTATTAATAAAAATGAATACCCAAATAACAATGTTTCATCATAAGAATACATTGTTATAAATATATATTTAGTATATATTTAAAACTATACAGAAAAAGATATTGAGACACAAATAGATATATGTACAGTGGATAGAAAGATAGAAATATTGAAATATAACCATGTCTACCACAACAGCGTAAAAGAGAATATATAAAAGAAACCGTCTAAGAAAACATAAACAAGAGTGATAGATTGATCTGAACGTACTTGGCCTGCATTCCAGATATGGATTTCCCTCAAGATTATGTTTGCAGTAACATCCCTTACGCGAGTAGTCACAGCTTGCATGTTCGGCGCATCTGCTGCAGTCATTACAAAAATCGTCTCCATTTCCTCTCAGACCTTTCAAGCAGTCACATGTTTCTATGTTTGGACAGTAAGCACCCTTAGAGCAATTCCTAACGAAACACCCTATAAATTAATAAAATAACTTGTAGAGCTAAAGAACAAGGAAGAGTAATTAATGGTGATGAATAATATAAAAGTATTATTTATTTTAACAATTTGAATTTAATTGCTATTAAAATATGTTGTACAACTATTTCAAAACAATATACATACATCAAAATTTAACCATATGTGAAGTATGAATTTAGCAGTTAAAATGAGTAACGGTTGCACAACATCGTCACTTTTCATATTGAATCTGCATCCTTCAAAATTTCCCAGGAAGTTTATATTGACGTTGCAAGAATCCGGTTTTGTGACACTGATGCATTGTTTTTGGTGATTAATTTTTTGACGCACTAATATTTTGTTACTGCCTCCAAAATGCAATCCCTCTGATAATTTTCTGTTTGTCCATTTGTTTTATCTTGAATATAACTGTTAACACTTGCAGTGTTCTTATGTCCTGTTATGTTGTAAATATTTTCGCCGTAAAACCCCGTTCCATTAGAGTAGAAATGACTGTTACACGAACGCAGTAATATGTGTATTCTTTAGATAGCCCGGCACTACATGAAATGTGTGTCCATGATATCACCCATTATATATTATTTTTATTCTTTGATTTTTTGGTAATTTTTCCAAATACTTCTTTATTGCAGCTATCTAAGGGACAGCTATCATAGTTTTCTACATCACCATAAACACAATACTTCTTTAGATCGGAATTCTCCTTAATATCAAGCGATATTTTGACATTTTTACTCAAAACGTTGTGGTTCAATAGTCTGATAGAGACACACAATTTTGCGTATCCATCATAGACATTTTATTTAAATGATTCATAATAAACAGATTCTATTATTAATTAAATGAATTCATATTTTGAATATTTGAAGCGTACTATTTGTGCGTACGTATGCTATATCGTGGTTAACAAAACAAATTGATTCCATTGAAATTATTGTACGGTTTGCGATTGTGGTCAACATATACCATTTCAAAATGTTGACTCATTTACAAATTATTATTATATGTATAAAAAGTATTTTTTAAATTAACTATATTTTTAACCACAATCTCACTTATATACATTGTGTTAAGATATATTTTCCGAAATTTTCATCTATATTTATAAAAAATATGCTTGCTTAAGTGAAAGAAAAATTTCTAAAAATCTGAAAACGGTTTATATTTTTATCACAATTTTTATCACTTACTTCTTTAAATTATAATTTTTCAGATAGCCAATCTATTTATAAAGTAAAGCAAATATGTATAAATGATACATACAATTTGTTAATGTTTTAATTTTAGTAATTTACTAAATAACATTCATAATATTTGTTTATATATTTTTATATAGGAACAAACAGAGCAAAATATTTGAGGTAAGAAGAGCTAACATTTGAGGCATTGATTGTAATTCACATTAATTGTACAAACATATAATTCTTATAAAAACGTATAACAAAAAAAGTTGTGTACTCTTTCTTACTTTATGATAGTAAAGTTAAATAGAATTATTGTTATGAACGAAAAATATTAACTTTTTTATGTAGGAGTTTGATAAAGTATAATTTATTAGTTAAACTCGAAAAACTATAAGTACACAGCTTTTATTGTCACTTCTTAAGATGTTTATAACGATACAAAAATATGAATGTAAAATAAGTAAATAATGAGTAGCTTACGTCTTGACCTAATAGACTTTGCCAGCCAATTTAATTAACCCACATATAATGTATGTTACTGATATGAAATAAATGCAATATTATGTAACTGTAACAATATTTAAAAATATATTTTTAATTAATTATTTACATAAGATAAAGGAATAATTGTGATGAAAACGAAGTTAAAACTAAAAAGGAAGGGATAAAAATACAGGTGTAGACTTACTTTCCACACAAAAAAAGGGATGTATTTCCTCACATTTGACAAATACAATCTGAGAGTATATATTCACAGTTGCACATAATTTGCTTCCATACCAATATACCATAAACTCGTCAATAGCTTTACGGTGATCGCCTATGCTGTTGGGGAATTTTGAAAAACACATATTCATATTGTTATAGAATGTTTACAGAAAATATAATAAATACCAATAAATCATAATACTTACAAAATACCCTTTAAAGCAACTATTGGAATAAGGAGTGTTGGAATTTTGTCTGTTATTAGAATTCTTCCAGTTCTATAAAAAAGAGTTACACACTAATAGTAGTTTGAGATAACCAGCGAATGGCAAAATTGAGCTTTAATCACATGCGATTCCACAAAGTGTTAGTATTATTATAAGAAACCAATAAAATGAAGAGTAAACATTTGTCATCGTATTATATATATTAAAAAAAATAGTAAAAGAATAACCATATTATCAGTCTATCTCAAACATTTCAAACCTGAACTAAAATTCTATAATCTATAATAGGGACTAAATAATACATTTTGTCAAAATATTTACAAACTCCGCACTACGTAGTTTAAACACATTTTAATAAATAAAAAAAACTATTTTCTATTTACGATAATTTACAGCATGATGAATGTGAAATCAATAAAAGATAAATTAGATCTATTAATTATTATTGTAGCATTCATAGAGTTTAGGTATTAGTTCATAGGTATTATCACTAAGCCTTATAAAATATTAACATTTTATGATGACTAAAATTGATTATCTTTCACAGATATATCAAATTAAACTATTACATAACATTTAAAATATTCCGTGTGATTTCATTACGACAAACTGTTTCAATATATAATGATATTGATAATACATTACCCGTATATAAATGGAGTTTTATCATCGTTTTCATAGCTAGATATATTTCTTCCCTTTACTATTATCTTTTTAATACCATTTAAACCAAGGTAAAATCTGTGGTTGCCATTTGCATTTGGTATAAGTTTCCTAATATGATACTGCAAGCATTCCTGAAAATGTAAATGTAAATGTTATATAAATATAATTTTATTTTTTAGTATAATTTATGTTGAGTAGAAGCTAAAGCTATAAATAAACAAAAAATAGGTATCAGAAAATGTAAATATGCTATTACATTCATGGTAACATAGTTATTTTACACTTTGAAAAAGAAACGCAACAACTTATAAATTTTGGCAATTATTTGAGTCAATTTAATATATATCAGTTAATTAATATTTAAGATACAACTTAAATAATATAAACTTACAATCTCATTTGTATGATTTGTTATAATATGTAAAAAGTAAAACTTTAAAAGCTATCTAAATTATCATACCTCCTAGATAATATTTATATACATTATGTAATTTTGTATATTATACACGAATTGAATATAAATTATAATACGTTGGTTTCGTTGTCAATATTTTTATACTATAAAGGCATAGTTTATAACCTATTGCTATAATTTCTGAACAGTTAAAAGGGTTTCACTCGTAATGATAAAATGTGTATATCAATTTCTTACTTAAGCCTCTTAAATGGTTGTACTTCATATATCAATATAATTTCAAGTTTTTATTTTGATGAGCTCGGTTTTTGATTTTTGCGACGCGATCATTTTTTGTTTAGATGTTATTTATGGTAATTGCAAGGTACACAAGCTTCCTCTTTTATCAGTTCAAACGTTTAATATTGTGTAATATTATATCAGTCAAAGGTTAATTCTTTGACCTTTATTGACATGACAACTTTTAGAAAACGTATAATTTAAAAATGACTTCACCAATTGAGTTTTAATTCGGCAAATAATCTAGAACCCACCGGATTACTGACTATTTAATAAATATAAATAAAAAACTATTTAAATATTATGACTATTTATTATTCGTAGTAATGATTGTGTCTTTACTGATTTTCTAAACTACATGTTATTAAACTACAATGACGTTTTTTATATATAGTTACGTTACTGATTGGTTTCAAAAACTGTATATGTAAAATATTTGTTTTAGTATCTGTTTTGTATTTCAAAATTGCGTGAAATTTGTTTGGATTAATATAAAAAACATTAAATTGATTCATATATCTAATGTTTTCAATAGGAAAGAGCAACGCTATATTAATAAAAAACAATTTTAAATTTAAAATAATAATATTAATAACATGCTCATTTGATAAAAAAACTTACTGATTAGATACTGCAGAAAAGATAATACAGCCTATAATAATAATAATTTAAAATTTCGAAATTGTTAAGAATATCACAGCGTCAGTATTCGTGAATATTATCTCTTTTACGTATTACTTGTTATTCTAGCTAACATATGAAGGGATATGAGAAACGAGCTACTCTAAATTAAAGAAATTGATATTAAAAGGGTAATAAGATTTAATTCTTACAATTCTTACGGTTAAAAATACGTATAAAAATGAATAAGTAACAGTATATCTAAAATCAAAATTCATAAGATTAATAGATTAAAAAATTAATAAAACTTCTTGGCAATGTTATAAGTTTTATTTACTGTTTTGTATTAATTAGCTAATAGTTAACTAAACATACATTTATGTATATAATTTTTTGTTCTAGTACTCTAATGAATTTTCCCATGAAGATACCATGAAAGTTGGCGTAATATTATATCATTTTTTATGACTGTAATTCATAGAAATATCATTTTAACTTTTTATTTTAAAGATTTCGTTTCTTGGCTTTCACTACGATGCTGTTGTTATTTTATATAAACAATTTTTGCAAAATATTTATATATTAAAATAATTGTATAATGCATACAACTTAATTAACTATGTTTCATTATTTATAAAATCACGAAATAGTATAGAAATAGTCACCTTTATTCCTAAGCGATTATATTTTTCAATTTATTATAACTTACAGATTTTAGTTAAAATGCTTGATACCGAAATGTAAACATTTTTACAAAATAATAACTTAACATTACCTTCCAACATCCAAAGCGTTCACTTTTCTTTGAAATATTTACAGCCTAGTTCAGATATTTTGACTTTTTATCGGAAAATACAAAAAATTTTTACATAGAATCGTTAGAATTGTGATCAATAAAACAGTACAATATACAAATGATAAAGTTACTTAGAAAAAGTGTATAGAAAACTATATTAGATTAACCAAAAAATGTAACTATTTCAAATTAAAACAGATAATTTTGATGCCGAAAGTTTTAATTTTGATAAAAAAATTTCATTTCCATGTTCAAACGTTCATACCATAATTTACAAAATTTCGTATAACTCATATTATTTAGAAACTATATAATTCCTTTGAAAATTAATCCCATTAACGATGCCTTTTGCAACAATATGTTTGCACTATTTCAGGATTTTATAAATAATTAAAATATATATATTTACATTGTACATATGCATGCATGACATTATTCGAATATAGTAATACTTTGCAAAAAATGCAATTGATTTCAAAACCAAAACGACATTGTTGCAAAAAGAAAATCAATGAAACAAGCTCCTAAAAGGCAAAACGTTAATTAAACTGGAATTGTAAAATTTTCAAAAATATGACAACAAAATTCTAAAAAAAATTCTTTGCAATGGAACTTTTTATAAACGCAATGAAATCCACATGAATGCAAAAGTAATTGTTTTAGGTAAGCCATATTTTATGTCATTTGTTGTCATTTATTGTCATGTATTTATGAATTTTATATAGTTAATAAATATACCTATATAATGTTCTATATTTACATTTTGATATTTATATATTTTATGTATTTTAAAAAGGAAGCAATGTAACAATAAATCTTGGAGACATTTTTATGCAAATTTCCTCCATGGCTGTACTATGTATCACTAATATCATTTTAACGTTTTGCATTTAATGAGCTCAGATACAATTCTTCATTGAACTTGACACTTTTTATTAAGTATCTAGAAAACTTTTTAAAACTTAATCTTAGATGCATTTTGTTCCTTAGCATTCGGCAATTACGCTGATACCAAATATGAGTTTTTTCTGTATTTTAGCCGGATTTATTAGCGGTCAAAAATAGTCCTATTCTTATTAATGAAAATTATAAAAATTTGAGCACAAAATGATTGTTATGCTCAACGAATTACTAGCACCCAATGATTATGTAATTATTGTATTACATAACCATTCACATTAGATATTAACATTTTACTATTTTCTCATATTAAAGAATACAGCGATTTCTATAAAATTGCTCAGATTTTTGTGAAAATTCATATTATTTATAAAATTATAAGTTTATATTAATGTTAAATTGACATATTGTGCAACAATTGAAATATTTATGTAATTTATGCTTTTAAAACACATTTCACACACATAAATCATATTATATAATTTCCACATAAAATATGAATAATAAACATCAATAATATCTTTAATATGCAGCTCGTACTATTAATCAAAGAGTATAGAACAACACTCACAAGGTCATGTACGCTGTGTATCGAAGCCAAGTATTTTCGTTCTCGATAACAAATTTGTCTCGCGTCCTCAAATATCGTTGCATTTTCATCAATGTGAAATGACATACGTCTCGCATTATGGCATATATCTTCTGTAATTAAATGTATGATACTGACATTATATAAGCCAACTATACAGTTAATAAAAATTACCTTGGTTATTTGCTATGAACAGTATTTATTTGATTTATTAATTAGTAAAACTAAAAAATGACATTTAAATACTGCTATTACAAATTATAAAAATTAACCTTCCAAAAAAAAACAAAATATATTATGTTTGAATTAAAACGTACGGTAGTTTTTCAGCGTGTCTGACTCACTCCTACAATATCCCAGTCCAATGACAATGAGAAAAAATGATCCTGTTTTGAAAGAATACAGACAAATTGTACACAATTTTACATTTATATGCAATACATCTATGTATATATTATGTAATATATTTTATCATCTTATTTTTTAAACATACTAATAATATTAGGAACATGATTTACAGTTACAATGTAAAACATAGTAAAAATGCATATTGTTAAAGCTATTTGGATGTTATTAAAAAGTTGTAATGGTTATCATATCATTTATGCTTATGCTTATTAAATAATGTTTTAATGATAATTTGGAGATGCTTATTAATTTTAAACATATTTATGAATTATAAACAACGAACAACGCTAAGATATGGGTTAATTGTTGTTTAGGAATTAATTAATCCTTTTATAATTTCGTCTGATATATGTAAAAAAAATCACAGAAATAGGTTATTAATGCTCCTCTTTATATTAAAAAAAAGTATATTTATTTTAAAATTAAGTATAAATAAAATATATCTAAGCAATATTTATAATACTGCGCCCAAATTGATACTACCCTGATAAACCTGATAAAGATCTATTGAAACATGTATATACATATATCTTCATAGAAAAATGTTATTTTAACATGTTTTAATATGTAAAAAGTAAAACTTTAAAAGCTATCTAAATTATCATACGCCCTAGATAACATTTAAATACATTATGTAATTTGGTATATTATACACGAATTGAATTCCAATTATAATACGTTGGTTTCGTTGTTAATATTTGTTATGTTATAAAGGCATAGTTTAATAATAAAGTTTCTAAATTATAGCAATAGGTTATAAACAGTTAAAAGGATTTCACTCGTAATGATTAAAATGTGTAGATCAATTTCTTTAATGGCTGTACTTCATATATCAATATAATTTCAATGTTTTTATTTTGAAGAGCTCGTTTCGTTGCTTCCTTTTTGCGACACTGTAGTTTTTGTTTAGATATCACTTTTTTGTTAAATATTTATATATTTCTATATTAATATAATTGCATGAATTTATCCTGCAAACAACAAACCATAAGTATTTCTTTTCTTTAATAAATAGTATGAGTTATACGTAGTTAGATGTTTGTTAACGCTTAAATACGGAAACTAAACATTTCTATAAGATTAAAACCTGCGCTTTCATTTCATTACACATTGATAGGTAAGACTGTTGTGCCGCTTTTTGATATAATTACGGCGATTATTCTAAAATTATCAATGCTATGTCAAAAATGTATTTTCGGATTAAACGTCAACGTTCATTATCAATCAACTTATAAATAAAATAATAAAAAATACGAAGAAACAATTTTTCATCCAAATTGAAAAGTACCCATAGAAATTTTATCATAAGTTCATCTGGTTTTATGTTCCTTAGACCTTGGTGATTACGCTGATACCAAAAATATGCTTTTAAATGAATTATAGCCTGATTTATAAGCGGTCAAAAATAGGAATATTCTCTTTAGCTTTAATTACTAGAGCGTTTAACATCTCTCAAGCTAATTGCTGACGTTCTGGTTCTTGGCTTGACGATGCCGTCAGCCTAGTTGATTGATATTGTCGTATTATCGGAAAATACATTTTCTACATAGCATTGATAATTTTAGAATAATCGCCGGAATTATATCAATAAAAGCAGTACAACCATGGAGTAATGATTATACTCATTACTCTATTAGAGTACAACAGTCTTACCCATAGAGTATTGATAGATAGAGTTGTGACTCTTCCTGATTATTGATAACAGTTTAATACTACTATTTTCTTACCCTAAGATTTTGTAAAATAATTCTTTAAATATAATATATTTTAAATGGTATGTATAATAAAAATTTTAGATACAAATGTAGCTAGTTTTATTTTATAGATTCGTGTGACATACACAAATTATAAAAAGTCTTCATAATTCATCTAAAGATTATAAAAATAATACTACTTATTTCTTACCTATTTATGCTAACTTCAATAAATTACAACGATTTTCTATCGACAAAAATGAACAACGCGATGCATATGAAATCAATAAGAGTCATTACTCTATGGTCTTATCTATCAATGTGTAATGAAATGAAAGAGCAGATTTAAGTAAAAATACCTTACAAATACTACCTTAGTTTAGGCAAAAAATCATTAAAGAAAAATATCTATTTTGAAGAAAAGTGAACAATTTCGATACCAAAACTGAACGGATATTTAAACTTAAAATAAATAAATAATTATTTAATATATTTATGGGTAACATTTGATATATATAGACAATTTAATTCGATATTTTACATTTATAATATAAACTTCGTTATATTTGTTAAAACGAATATAGTTTGATGGTGAGGCTCTTATTCAGAAGCTATCTATCCTATTTGTGCTTGTTATCATCTTATACTTTTAATTTTTAACAGTCACAATTTCTTGCTAAGCCTTGAAAATGAAATACGCTTTCTAAAATCTCAAATATTTTAGTTTATGAAATTTAAATGTTAATATATGTTATTAGTATTAACATTTATAGACATAAAACTAAAATATCTGTGATAATACAATGCTAATAATATCTTAAATAATATTATTAATATTATTTGCTTTACTTTTTGGGATTAAAATATCAATTAAATATGAATTGTTAATAATGTAATTCACTTTTCTTTACTAATAAAATTTATTGAAAGCTTTAACATAAAATGAACTATCTACCTACATTACAATTTACAGTGTCAGTAATAACAACATATGTATTTAGTAGAAAGTTTCATAAAAAAAGGAGTATTTAATGATCCAATAATTAAATATACACAATCTCATAACTCAAACTGAGATTACATTATTTGTTATGATTACATTTTAAATAAATTACTTATATATGTATTACCACATAATAAATGCAAGACTAAGAGCACTTACTGATTAAAATAAACGCGTGAAATTCCATTTTCCTAAATTATACTAATTTTAGTGAATGATATAATACATTTAGTGCTGAAGATATTCAACTTTAGCGAACTAATTCAAAAATATTTAAATAATTGGAATTCAAATTTTATAATTTGAAAATAATGATAAAACGACGCAGTAGCAATTTTATATTATACGATACTTTTCAACGACAGAGTAAAAATCGAGTATTAGTAAAGTATTACTCAATGCATGATTTAAATATATTAAAAACATGTATTGCCCTAATCATAGAGCAAGGATTATCTAAACGAAACCGACGGAGTCACTAAAATGAAAGCCAAAAAACGAGCTCCTCAACAAAAAAGAAAGAATTTTTCATCATTGTTGTTGTCTTATTTTTATGAATTGTTAAGTTTAGACGTATATCTACATTATGTTCCATATTCATTAATACATGTATATGCATTTTAAACATAAAGTATTGTAACTATTACTTCTTTGGCGCCATGTTTATATCAATTTCTTCAATGGCTGTACTATGTATCATCAATATAATTAAAAATTGTTTCTTTTTAAATCTTAGAGTCCTTTTTATATGAATTTCTTTAATAGTTGAACTCATATCATTATTATCATTTCAACATTTTTCTTTTGGAGAGCTTGGTTCTTAGCTTTCAATTTTTCGGCGTGGTCGTTTTGTTTAGATAAAAATAAGAAAAAGAAAAATAAGAAGAAGAAACTATTTTCATCGAAATTTACCACTTTAAAAAAGTTTTAGAAACCCTTTTAAAAGTTCATATTAGGTGCATTGTTCCTTAGTGCTTGGTGATTACGCTGATAACAAAAATGAGCTTTTTGATGCATTCTAGCTAATTGTTGACATTCTTGTTCTTGACTTGAGGATGCGGTAGTATCGTCTAATAATAAAAATTAAAAAATAAAATTAGACGATGCTGTAGCGTCGTCAAGCCAAAAACAAGAACAAGAACGTCAGCAATTAGCTTGAGAGATGTTTACTGCTCTAGTCATTAATGCTAAGGAGAATAGGCTTATTTTTGACCGCTAATAAATCGAACTAGAATGCATAATCTCATTTTTGGTGTCAATGTAATCACCAAATGCTAAGGAACAAAATGCACCTAATATGAAGAATAGTAGAGGGTGCGTCGTAAAATGTATCCCTATACTGTTTACCTATAAGAATAGAGTTTTGTGCATTATATACGATATACATACATAATATATACATGTATAATATAATATAAAATTAATTTTTGATACCATTAGAGCTTCTACGGTAACTCTAAGAAAAACTTTGGAATATCAAATTAAAAAATATATGATACATCGAAGATTATTGTTATTAACATGTATTTATGATTGAAATATAAATAATTGCACTTTTAATTACATTTTCAAATAAATATTGCATCTGTCTAGAGCGGTCTGTAAAGACATATTTAATACCGTTTTAAAGAGGAGAAAATTCTCTTTCTATACATTATTTTGAATAAAATGTTCCTATACACAACGCGGGCTAACTATTGATACAAAAATGTCCTAATTCGCTGTTTTTAAACAGACTTTATATACGATAAACAGCTATTAGTACGAATTGGTCAGCTTTGTAAGGAATGAATGTCTTTTTAATATACATACAACATATTGACAATGTTAAATACATAATGTTTATAAGGATAGGTTGTGGTACTATATAATTGAGCAATTATTTGTTTATTCTATAGTACAATGTAATATTTTGCTCACCAAACTGAAATAAATGTCTGCTCACAACAGCTTGGAGCCAGTCAGATGTAAATGTCCTCGCCCAACTTGGTCGAACAATTTTTCGGATCTCATCGTCACTATGGTGAATAACTCTTGGGGGAGCTGGATCAAGTCTCGCCCGCTTTCCTTCATTGGGCGCGCTCTCTGAGAGCACAGCACCCTCCGAGCGGGATTGATTGGGGGGATATATTTCTGCCCGAAAATCAAAGGCAGCGATGTGTGAGAGCGTGAATTGCGCCCCTGAAGAAGATGGCATAGCTCGGACCTCTGCAGCCGATAGTCTCCCGACTGAGTTGGGAGAAGCTCAGAGGCAGGGGCAGGCGCCAAGAGGACCAAATCGTCAGTTGAGCGGGAGCCCTCTGGAGGCAAAGTGGATGCCTGACGGTGGCGCCGAAGGTCTTCACAAAATTGATTACTATATGGATATGGGGTATTTGTGAACCAGACAAAGACAAATGGGTCTGGTCATGAAGTTTAACATAAGTTTCGACCAACGCGTGAAAGCTACATTATACTTTTTATCCATTAAAGTTGTTTTGGTGGCTCCAATGGTCTCCTGCATCATAAAGTTACATACCCACAACCCTCCCCTCCCTCTATTACAGCAATACCGCTATAAATAGATTCTAAGTGCGATAAAAGAAAACACCAAGAGAGCTCAAACATAGACAGCACAGCGTGCAGTAGGGCTTGCTCTCAATTGTATGTGGCCAATCTTAAATTTTATTTTTATATTTAAAAAGCCTCGCAAATAGAAGAATTGTGCGTTGGCAGCGTTAACAAACGCAAGTTGGCCTACTTGTCGATAGAATACCACGTATTACCAATTTGTGGCCCATCCAACTCATTTCAAATCTTTGATTTTCCAATCTTTCTCTCCAGAGGAATTTTACAGCAAGTGCGCCATGGAATAACTATTCCCTGAAGCCTTGACGACTATAAATTCACACTGCCCATCGAGTACAACTGCCCACAATTAAAAGAACTTTTAGATGCAATCAACGAAAAATGATTTCCTAAAATAATTCAGCTTTTAAGAGACAGCGGAAAACAACTGCCGCTAGTACTTCACACCCTGCTTCAAGAAGACCAGTCCCAGAAGCGCGACACCTAAATAAATCCAATATGCAAGTTGGTGGTGACGTGTTTTTCCGCAATATTCTATCAGATTCTCTTGTTTTTATCTGGCCAGATAAGCCGCGATTAATAATTTAGCGGGGAAAGGATTTTACAAAATCAGATCTGCTTCCGCGATATATTGCGGACGACATGAGCTCGAGAACATTGTCAATCTCATATAAAGTTGATCGTTAATCAAATGATCTACAGAGCCGCCTCCATCTCGTCAGTTCCGAAATTTTTCCTAACTTCAATCTCAGAATTTGAAGAAATTGATTCGGCAAAATCCAAATTTTTTCCCAAACGAAAATTGTTTGCAACAGATATTGCAATTGAAGTCATCGCAGAAAAAATAAACTAAAAAAATCCAGACCGTTGAGCCAGTCTGTTAGTTATGTTTGATCGGGCAAGTTCAAGTTTTGACTTGCATGGTTAGCAAAAATGGTTAGAATTGATGGTTAGCATGGAGTTACATATAATTTAGAGATTAAAACAGTGCTTTAAATGGATAACAGCAAGTGGGGAAAAAATATATTTATAAAAAAACTTTTTAAACACGCAAGCATTGTAAAATTTTAAGAATAAAACATCTTTTATACAGTATCTAGTTAAAGGATAAAATTCTTATTACAAAGGTCAATTCAAGATACAATCAATTAGACACTTATTTTTTTATACCATCGTTTTACTTTTACAGAATTGACGATTAAATCTTCTGCAGAAAATGTCCTGTTTAAAAGCAGGTGCAAGTTATACAAATAATAAGGAAGATTATACAGAATATGAGTACAAAATTGTCCGCAGGTTTCAGCATCCGATTGTTGTATTGTAAAGATAGTTTTACAAACTGATCACATGTCAGTCTATAGTTATTGATTAAGACATAATAAAGTATGGCAATACGAGGCAAGTTATAGGATTCAATATTTTTAAAGCAGTTTAAATATTATTGGCATGGTAAGGTTGCCTGTTTGCTTGGCCAGGTGGGCAAAACCATGCGTCAGATCAGAAGCTTGCGTAAAGCAGAAGAGGGTTGTACCATTACAGAAGTGTTAACATGAGGCCGCTCTCTCATCTAGGGCCCCCGTCGACTCCAAAAGCATATGATATTCGTTAACTAGAATTTTATTTGATGTAAAATTAAACCTTAGGTGCGTTTGCGAGGCTAGCTGGCCATTCTCAATTACGGCAATTTCTGATATGTCATAATTCTGCAGATTGAAAGCGCTTTTCTCTAGCGTTCCTCTGAATGCGTCGCCGTCTACCAGGGCAATAACATACCGGACACCCAGCTGCCCACACAAAATGTTTTCCTTTGTATACTGGGTTAGATCATGGACTTCTTAATAATAGCTTCTGGACTATACTCTTAAAAAGACAGTCATACAAAGTAAGGCCAGTTTTTCTATTTGCAAGAGAGGCTGTTTGCCACTGGGCTGCTCCCCTTG